>JANVCQ010672472.1:0-15877 GCA_025531925.1 Erythroxylum plowmanianum | reverse complement strand
GCTTTAGTTGCATTTTGAGCAAATCATGGTTCATGTATCTTTTATATTTTGGGATTTTGATGTATTAATGTATTTGTGGCTTAAAATGCTCACTAAAGCTTTGAAAAACTTTTATCTTTTGATGCAAATGGAATATGTTTGCATATTTACTCATGACTCTCTCAAGTTTGTACGTTGTAATTTTTCAAGTTTCATAAAGGAAATTTTTTGTTTTCTAACTTTAGGGAAAAATCTAGATTAATATAGGCTGATTTAGGCAAATGAGTTTTCTAAAAAGTTGTAGGTCTTTCTTTTAGCTTTCCAGCAGTATATAGCATGAAAATTTTGGACATCCGAGTTGAAAGTTATGGTCCTTACGAGGGAAGATGTTCAAGAGTAAAATTGTATCTTCTACTTTTTGCTTCTTCTATGTTTTGCTTTTTTTGTGTTTTACTGACGTGTTTTCTTTTGTGTTTTGTTGATGTATCTTCTTCTATGTTTTGCTGACGCGTCTTCTTTTGTGTTTTGTTGACACGTCTTCTTCTGTGTTTTGCTCCTGCTTTTTGCTTCTTCTGTGTTTTGCTTCTTCTGCTTTTTGCTTCTTCTACTTTTTCACCTGACCTATATTTTGTTTCATTTTGATCCTTCAAAAGATATAATCTATTTTTAGGTCTTCATGAAAGTTGTAGATCTTGAAGTCCTCTTTCAACCATATAAAGAAACACCTTAATCCGATATCTATAGGGAAAGTTATATTAATTTTTCCACTTCGTCTGTCTTTTTTCATTAGTCTGCTTTTCGTCTATACCTATCTTCTATTTCATTTTTGACCCTTCAAAAGATAGAATCTGTCTTCTAGGTCTTAATAAAAGTTGTAGATTTTGAAGTTATATTTCGAAAAATATAAAGAACACCTTAATTTGATATCTGTAGAGAAAGTTATAGCAATTTTCCCACTTCATCTGTCTTTTTCCATTAGTCTACTTTTTGTCTGTATCTATCTTTTATTCCATTGTTGACCCTTCAAAAGATAGAATCTATCTTCTAGGTCTTCATGAAAGTTGTATATCTTGAAGTCCTCTTTCTAACCATATAAAGAAAACCTTAATCCGATATCTGTAGGAAAAGTTATAGTAATTTTCCCACGTCATCTATCTTTTTCTATTCGTCTATTTTTTCATTTTCTGTTCCATTTTTGATACTTCAAAAGATAGAATTTGTCTTTGAGATCTTCATAAAAGTTATAGATCTTGAAGTCCTTTTTCTAACCATATAAAGAACACATTAATCCAATATCTGTAGGGAAAGTTGTAGCAATTTTCCCACTTCATCCGTCTTTTTCCATTAGTCTGCTTTTCGTCTATATCTATCTTCTGTTCCATTTTTGACCCTCTAGAAGATAGAATCTGTCTTTGAGGTCTTCATGAAAGTTGTAGTAATTTTTCCACTTTATCTATCTTTTTTTCCATTCGTTTGCTTTTCATTTGACTTCGTCTGTACGTATCTTCTGCTCCATTTTTTACCCTTCAGAAGATAGAATCTGACCTCAAGGTCTTCTTCAAAGTTGTATATCTCAAAGCCCCCTTTGAAATTGTCCTAAGATAATCTTAACCCGATATCCCAAATGACAGTTATGCTATTTGTCCCAAGGTAGGTGCAAAATTTTTGAGGTCAAAATCTGTGCAGAAATAGTAGAGATAAGTTGCCTTGAAGTTTGTTTTGGTGGGGGCACACCATCCTTGTAGGATACACATTCAGATGTCACTTAGGACATCGGGCTTGTGACTCACAAGGGTGGGGTGTCCAACAGTTCTTGTTGTACTACTTTTTCCTCTCTTACTTTTATTATTATTGTTCTAATTGTGGACTTAGTTCTTACATATAACAATAGAGAATGCGTTTAAAATAAATTGTAAAATTTTAAAATAACAAATGAAGATATAAATTTTAATTTTTTTGATATTAAGAATATTAGTATTTGTTGATTAAAATTTAAAACATTTTTTACTTACCCTTATAATTTTATTTCTTATCTATTATATATCGATTTTATAGCAGTTTAATATCGATTGAATCTTTAAACCTTAAACCTTTCCTTCAACTGATTTGATATCTGATCTAGGTTTTAAAACAATGATAACAAGTACTTAACAATTTCAAACTCTTAAAGAAGATTATTTAAAAAAAATTAAAAATTTGATAAGTCAAGAAGTATAAGAACATCCTATTAGAAGTTTCAAATATACAAAAGACAGCAAATCACATATTCAGAAGTAATCTAAGGAATAGTCACTAAGACTTGGTTCAAGTTATTCTAAGTAAAGGTGGCAATGGGTTAGATTAGATCGGGCTCGCTGTAGATCCAACTTAGCATAGCACCTATTATCTATGATTCGAGCCTAACTCGAAGTCCAGTTATGTTAAAGTTAGGTCATCACAGAAATTATTTTGACTTGCATAATAAAAAAATTATATCAAAATGATGTCATTTTGATCTTAAATTTCTTTAATATATATATCAAAATGATGTTATTTTAGTGAGAGAGTTTGAGCTAGGCGTTAGGCTGGGCCTATAGTTTTAAACTCAATTGAAACCCAATAATTGCGAGCTTAATTTGTTGACTGCAAGACATGTTAAGTCAGTATTGCATTTTTATTATTTACCTTAGTTATAGGTTGTTGGAGTTATACCAACGCCTTGTTATAGAATAGGATAATAAGTTATATGTTGGTATTTGTATTTTCATGATGTTAAGAGTCCTACTTCCTAGATATATGGACAAAGAATTAGGAGAAATTGTTATTTTATTTTGTATTTAAAGAATATGTCATTTGAGTAATAAAGCAAACTTATTCTAAAAAAATGCTTATGGTTCATTCTCAAGCAAAGTAGAATTATAATGCTTATAAACATCTTAATAGCTTTAATTCTTATAAACATCTTAATAGATTTGATTGAGACCTATTATTAGTATTAGAGTTAAAGATAAATTATGGCAACCAATAAAGAAATAACTGAAGCATAGAAAATGAGGTTTGGACCAACTAATTGTAAAGACTATGATGAAGCCTTATTAAAGATCAAAGTAACAATATCTTCATTTGACTATCATAAAAGAGTTCAAGCAAGTGGGAAATAGGATGTAATGTTAGACTTAAAGGCTCTTATGGGAACATTCATGGGAGTACTTAAAATCGAGATAATCTATGTAATTTGGATGTTTAAATCCAAAACCTTAAAAGAAGCTATTAGTTTGGCTTAAATGAGGGATGAACAAGGGCATAAATATCAAAAAATGGTTTGACCCTTTAATCAAGTTGTAACTGACATTATTTCAACAAAAACCAAGTTTGCTTCGCTACTGAAGCGATTTTCTTGGGAGAAAATTCAAAAGAAAAAAGAAAAAAGCATACGGGCTTTGTTTCAACTGTGATAAAAACTTTACACTTAGTTATAAGTTTATAGCCCGTAAATCTTACTATTTAAAGTTGCATTGGCAGCCTAGGTGAAGAGGAAATCTAACTTGATATATCCTTATATGCTCTCTTAAAATAGCCCGTTTATCGTGTTATACGAATTACAACAACTTTATTAATACGAGAATCGTCAACTTGTTATAGCTCCCAGTGGTTTCTAACTAATCCATTGAAGGTGAAGATAACTAATGTGGCGATAATTAAAACGTCGAGGCAAATATGATAATGTTTAATTTTTACTCCAAGATGTTCCTTTTGTTCTCTAACCATAAGTTTTGTCATTAATTAGATTGGATTTGGTCTTAGGAGTCCATTGGTTAAAATAAGCAAAAATAATGGTACGCAATTAGAATCAATTAACTATAGAGTTTTAGTGAGATAATTGTTAGATTATTTAATAGCCCATGTGACCTATAGATTTGAGTCCCATGAAAAGAACCCAAAATAATAATTATTGGGTATTAAATAATAGATCTCAAATGGGTTAAAGACTTTTTCCCTCTCTCTTTTAAAATAAACCAATATGATGGTTGATGAAAGGATATATAAGTTTTTATAAAATTATCAAAGGGTATCTGAACCATTGAAGAAACACATCAAAGAAGAATAGAAGAAGAGAGGGAATAAATCTCCTTACAAAACTATTATCGATTCAGGTATGACAAAATCATTCGATCTGTAGATGTCTAACAATTGGTATCAGAATAAGGTGTTGCATTATTCTGTATTTTTCATGGCATTATTTTCTTCATATAAGAAACAGACATGAAAAATACAGAGTTGATATGTATGTGTTGCATTATTTGTTGTCTGCCATTATCAACAATTTGTTTCGTTTGTCATTTGTTTTGTTTTCTGTATTTGAAACGACACCATAAACAAGAACATAAACATGAAACAAACCTTCGGTGTTGGTAAAATGTTTTGAGATTGGGAAAAGAAACGAAACTCAACCATTTGATTTTGGTTTTCACTTCCTGTAATGTCTTGATGATTTTGGCTGAAATATTTAAGTTTTCTCTTTCAATGTAAAAGACATGTTTCAGTTATAGGTTACGGTAAGAGTAATACACATTAGAGGGAGAATCGAAAATACAAAACCAAGCGTTGATCCTTTGTGATTATAATGTTGGCAAGAGATGCTCTGGTAAGGCTTGGGATGGTTTTCGAAAAGAAAAAAGAAATTCATCGTTGAGGAAGAAGACGAGAGGTGGTTTATGTGACTTCTAGAATCCTATATATCATTTTAAGTTTTTTGAATAAGATGCTTTTAGTTTTAGACCAAAGCAATTTTTGTAATGCCTTTTTGTCTATTTTGGGTCATCAATGATCAAAAGCTTTTAGTTTTGGACCAAAGCAATTTTTGTAAGGCTTTTTGTTTATTTTGGGTCATTAATGATCAAAAGCTTTTAGTTTTGGACCAAAGCAATTTTTGGCTTTATGGAATTTAAGTTTGGGCCATTAAATGATAATTGCTTTATGAATCGTAGTACTTTGGACTTATGGGTTAATTAATTATGTAACTTATGTATTTTATTTTAAACCCTAATTAAGATTTATTTTATTTTGAATGATAATTGGTTAATCAATTAATGGCATAATTAATTGATCACTTTTGGTTGATTTATTTATTTTTTATGCATAATATAATTACATAAATTAGTGCCGTATTATTTATTTTAATTGGTACTTTGAATATTTATATGATGCTATGCTTGGAATTAAAATTTTCCTATTATATGTTGCATATGATATATGACATTATAGTAATTTAGCATAGTTTGGTAGTCACCAAAGTAACCAAACTAATTAAATTAAATTTTTTTACGTATGATAATTGTCCAATTAAATGTTTATTGCATGGAAAGCTTGTTAGCCACCAAAGTGGCCTAGCTTGAAAATATTAATCATTTAATTGTGAATGTTTAAATTGTTCATTATGATATGATGATAAAATGACATAAAAGTTGAACTGAACAATTACGATTATTAATTACAACGATGGGAGGTCACCCAAAGTGGACCATTGCTTATAATTAATGATATTAAAGGGACTTTATCAACATATTTGGTTAATATGATTGCATATCCAAAGATAACATGTATGTTGACTAGAATATGATTGATTGTCCATTATAGTGAACTATATTTGCATCATAATAGGTTACATCTATGTATTTAAATTTCACCCAAAGGAGTATTTAAATACATAATTAAAGTGTATTAGTTAGTTTGAATCCATTTGGGTTTACTCAAAGCATTAATATATGAGATATATGTTGTGTTTGCAGCATCTACTAATTTGTTTGCTTTATAAAATGGGCTAATCAAGTTTAATGGTCTAAACTATGCTGATTGGTCTGAACAAATCCAGTTTCAACTGGGTGTAATGGATTTGGATTTAGCCATAGTTTCAGACACAAGGCCTACAACCATAATTGAGTTAGTTCTGAAGCTGACAAGTCTTATTATGAGGTTTGGGAACGGTCTAACAGGTTGAGCTTGAATTTGATGTGAATGATGATCGCGAAAAATGTAAAGCCATCAATGCCTAAAACGGACAACGCAAAGGAGTTCATGTTGAAGCTTAAAGAAAACTCCCAATTTGATATAGCTAACAAGTTCATAGTAGGGACTTCAATGAGTGAGTTGACGAATAAAAAAGATATAACTGGTCATAGCCTATTTATGATCATGTGACACATACATCAAATCTAGCTGCAAATCTGAAATCCATGGGTATGATTGTAAGTGAGTCTTTTCTTGTATAGTTTATTATCAACTCACTTTATTTTGAGTTCGGCCAGTTCCAGATGAATTATAACACCATTAAGGAAAAATGGAACCCTCAAGAAATTAAGGACATGTTGGTTCAGGAGGAAGGGAGATTGAAGAAAATTAAGGAGCACTCCATTCATCTCATGTTTCATTAAGGAGCTAGTAGCAATAAGAACAAACTAGGAAAGAAAAGCAAAGATAAGGACAAAGCTCTCAGCAAAGTTAATTCGGGTTAAATCCATAAAGATAATAGGAGCCACTTCTGTAAAAAGTTTGGTCACTTCAAGAAGGATTGCCCTAAAATAAAGGCTTAGTTCGAAAAGAAAGATACATACTATGTCTTAGTATGTTTCGAATCAATTCTTATTGAAGTGCCTAATAATACCTGGTGGTAAGATTCTGGTGCAACTCATATGTCATGTTGGACCCTCGAATTTTTCTTAAATTTTATTTATTTTATTATTTATTTTCTTAGAATTTAGTCCATTAAATTAGCAAGCATGAATAGAAATTAGAGTTATTAAATGGAGAATGTTGGAATTAAATTAGAGTACAGTATGGTAATTAAATGGCCTAAGGAGTAAGGGGTCTTAGGTTAAAAGAAAGAACGGTAAAATGGGACGACAAAGGAAAGGAGGGGTATTTTTGGAAGAACAAGACCAAAATGTGGTCTTGTTTAAGAAAAAGAAGAGAAGCATCGTGAGAGAAGAAAGAAGGGAAGAAAAAAATGTTGGAAGGAAAGCAGAAAGGAAGAAAATCGTGGGAGACTAAGGAAGAAGAAAGAAAACGTGGGAGGAAGAAAATTTGGCCAAGCCAAGGTAAGTTTCATCATTTTCTTCTTGTTTTGATGGAGAAACAAAAGAGTTAGGGATGAGAGAAATGGGATTGTGTTGGGAGTAAAGGAGGAAGAAGAGAATCATGAAACCCTAGTTAGATGTTTAAAGATTTTCAACTAGGTTTTGAGTTTTCTAACCTAGATAAACTATGAGTACGTTGAGTTTAAGCTTGATTTCACTTTTGATTATTGAAGCTTTATAAATTTCCTTTGAATGCGGGTTGAGTGAGAATTTGATTTGTTTTAGGAAACTAGGAAAATCTCACCCAAGAGCAAAAAGAAGGACACCATTGAACTTGGATTTTAAGCAATTGAGGTAGGTAATATATTTATAGTTATTGTGTTATTGGGCAACTTTTTGCCTTTATATGTATGTTTAATGGCTTAAATCTGACTTGTAATTGTTGGAAAATGCATGACGATTCATGATTATGTTATACCTTGAAAAAAGGTTATGACATTTTGTATTAATGAAATGATAGAAAAGCATAAAAGGCATAAAAGTATGAATGAATTGAATTAAGCATGAATACTTGCTTGTGTTTAGGCAAGAGTGGAACCATTTCGTTAGTCACATGCACGTTGACCAAAGCCTTCTCCTGGTTGCCTGCTTGTGGCATATGAGATCCTAAAAATAGACACATTT
The DNA here is from genome assembly GCA_025531925.1 of Erythroxylum plowmanianum. NCBI lineage: Eukaryota > Viridiplantae > Streptophyta > Magnoliopsida > Malpighiales > Erythroxylaceae > Erythroxylum > Erythroxylum plowmanianum. Next base: position 8,162 of record JANVCQ010672472.1, on the reverse strand, counting down.
TGTTCATGGTGTAAACTTCAATTTTTTCATTTCGTTCCATGGGACTCTCGAGCTATTTGTTTGTGCATCCCATCTTTGATTTGTCAAGTATGATGCATATTTGAGTGTTATGCTTTGACCGTTGAATATAGTGACATGCTATATGTGATGATATACTCTCTACTTGAATCTATGAACTAGAATTATCGATGAGAAAATTGCTAGATCGAATTGAGGTATAGATGTGTAAGATGTACGCAGATATAAATGTATACGTTTGATTTTGTGTGGATCATTACAGAGATTTTTGTAGAACGAGAAGAACATTGATCCTTGCAAAGGCTTTGGCATACTCTAAGAATAGAGATGTTTGTAGCTAAGTTAGTAACTATAACCTTTGGGATAACTTTATAAGCATATCAATAGGATCATTCATTGTACTTTGTATTTTGTATTAAGCCAATAGTGTGGCTTTTGATATGTAACTAAAGTTAGACTCAACTTTGTTCGATTCAGAAATGAGATTAAAGATTGAAGATGCTCTTTTGAGTATGTTGGTATATGTCTTTTAGTTGAGTTGTTGATGGTGAATTGTGGTTGGAATTGTATGTGTATGTGTAAATTTTAGGTTGATTGATTGTTGGGATCTGGGTTTTGTCCGAGGGTTTCGCCACGACGAACCTTTATAGAAGGGTGATTTTGTGTTAAATTTTGTATCTTCGCCGCGGTGAAACTTGGCTTTCACCGCAACATATTTTTCCTAAGGGGTTTTCTCACTGAACCTCGAGAATTCACCGTGACGAACCCGAAGGTGATTGGCTTTAATCCGAAGACTTCGCTGCAGTGAACTTCTCTTGAAAGGTCTACGGAGATAACTTCATGGTTTCGCCACGACAAACCCACCTCGGCTGCCACTTTGAAATTTCTTACGAATCGAATGCTTTCAACATTCCTTTCACACCATCCTCACCTGACCACCCTGAGTTGAACCTCGAGATTGGGATCGAGACCCAATCCCAACATGTTACATGTTAAATAGGGATTCCTTTCAATCCAGACCATAAACAGAAATGACAAATTTTATTATATGGGGAACATAATGAAGGCACAAATAGAGGGTATTGGGACGTACAGATTAATCTTTGACGTTGAGTGTCATCTGGATCTAAAAAATAGTCTTTATGTTCCTAACTGTGCTAGGAATTTAGTTTCTATTGCAAAGTTAGATGATGATGGTTTTAACTTTAATATTGGAAATCGTGTATTTTCTTTATATAAACACAAGTACTATTATGGTTTTAGTACTTTAATTGATTGTTTATATCATTTCAATCTTGATGTTGATTTTACTGAATCTCTGTTTCATGATGACCATCTTATAGGAAATAAACATAATGTATATAAGGAATGTTCTGCTTTTTTGTGGCATAAAAGATTAAGTCATATATCTAAGGAAAGGGTATAGAGGTTAGTGAAAAATGAAATCTTATCTCAATTGGATTTTACTAACTAGGATATATACATGGATTGCATTAAAGGTAAGCAAACCAAACATATATTAAGGAATCCATCCATAAGAAGTAGCGAATTACTTGAATTAATATACACTGACATCTGTGGTCCTTTCGATGTTCCTTCTTAGGGTGACGAAAAATATTTCATTACCTCTATTGATGACTTATCATGATATAGTTATATTTATTTGCTATATGAGAAGTCTCAGTCTGTGGACATCCTAGAGATATTTGTTAATGAGATATAAAGGCAGTTAGATAGAAAAATAAAGATAGTGAGGTCTGACAGAGATAGTAAATTTTATGAAAATTTTGATAAACATGGACAATGTCCAAGTCCATTTGCAAAGTTTCTTGCAAGTCGAGGCATATGTGTGGAATACACAATGCTTGGTACATCTCAACAAAATGATGTAGCTGAAAGGCGGAATTGTACTCTTATGGATATGGTTAGGGGTATGTTAAGTTATAGTACTATACCTTTATCATTGTGGATGCTTGCATTAAAGACTGTTGCGTATCTACTTAATAGGATTCCTAGTAAGGCAGTTCCTATGACACCTTATGAACTATAGATAGGAAGGAAACCTAGTTCATGATACCTTAACATTTGGGGTTGTCCAGCAAAAGTAAGGTTGTATAATCAATATTAAAAGAAGCTTGATGCGAAAACCGTTAGTGGTTATTTCATCGGCTATCCCGAAAATTCGAAGGGGTATAGATTTTATTGTCCTAATCATAGTATAAGAATAGTTGAATCTAGTAATCCTCGGTTAATTAAGAATGGTCTAATCAGTGGGAGTGAAGAATAAAGTGGATATTCACGAGAGTCAAGTAGAAACTACTACATCAAATGTGATTCCACCTGTGGTTATTCCTCTTATTATATCACGGATAAGAAATATACCAGAAAAACAAATTAATGTTACAAATCCACAAATTGAACATATTAATGAAGAACCAAATAATGATGTTCAAGTTACAAATGATCAAGTGATGCCACAAGAAGTAGCATTACGCAGGTTTGTAAGGCAGAGAAGACCAGCTACTTCGAGTGACTATGAAGTTTACTCACTTGTATATGAATATGACTTGAGCATTGATCAGGATGCAGTCTCATTCAAACAAGCCATAGAATGTAGCAATTTTGACAAATGGTTTAATGCTATGAAAGAAGAGTTGAAATCAATAGATGACAACAATGTCTGGGACTTAGTTAAGTTGCCAGAAGATGCAAATCAAGTGGGATGTAAATGGGTCTTTAAGACTAAACGTGGCTCACAAGGCAACATTGAAAGGTATAAAGCTATACTTGTTGTCAAAGGTTACACTCAAAAGGATGGTATTGACTATAAAGAGACCTTCTCTCCAATTTCAAAGAAGGACTCTTTAAGAATTGTTATGGCCCTGGTGGCTCATTATGATTTAGAGCTTCACCAAATGGATGTAAAAATCGCCTTTCTAAATGGTGACTTAGAAGAAGAATTTATATGGATCAATTGGAAGGTTTTATGACCACAAGAAAGGAATGATTAGTGTGTAAATTAAAGAAGTCAATATATGGACTGAGCTAAGCTTCCCGACAATGGTATCTTAAGTTTAATGATATCATTATGTCTTATAGTTTTGTAAAAAATATAGTTGGTCGATGTATCTATATGAAGCTTAGTAAGAGCAAGTTCATTATATTAGTCCTATATATTGATGATATCCTTCTTGTTGCTAATAACATGGTTTTGTTACATGATGTAAAAAAAATTCTCTCTAATAATTTAGAAATGAAAGATATGGATGAGGCATCCTATATGATAGGAATCGAATTATTCCATGATAGATTACAATGATTGTTAGGATTGTCTCATAAAGGTTATATCGAGAAAGTATTAGAAAGATTTCAAATGGAAAAATGCTCCACACGAATAGTTCCAATTCAGAAAGGGGACAAATTCAGTCAAATGCAATGTCCACAAAACGATTTGAAACTTTAAGAAATGAAGTCTATTCCTTATGCATCAGTAGTTGGGAGCTTAATTGTATGCTCAAACATGCACTCGACCAAATATCAGTTTTGTTGTCAGAATACTAGGCCGATATCAAAGCAATCCTAGAATAGACTACTAAAAAGCTGTAAAGAAGGTTCTCAAATATTTACAAAGCAAAAGGGACTATATGCTCACATATAGAAAATCAACCCATCTCGAAGTGATAAGTTACTCAGATTCAGACTATGTCAGTTGTGTAGATTCATGAAAATTTATATTCGGTTATATGTTCCTATTAGCTAGAGGAGCAGTTTCGTGAAAAAGTGAAAAACAGTCCGTCATTGCTATTTCCACTATGGAGGCTGAATTTGTGGCATGTTTTGAGGCCACGATTTATGGATTGTGGTAGCGAAACTTTATCTTAGGTCTTGATATTGTCGACAGTATAATCAACTGTTAAGAATTTATTGCGATAATTCTGCAGTCGTTTTCTTCTTTAAGAATGACAAGTATTCAAAGGGTGCAAAGCACATGGATTTAAAGTATTTATTTGTGAAAGAAGAAGTGCAAAAACATAAAGTGTCAATTGAGTATATTGGTACTAATCTCGTGATAACAAATCCGTTAACTAAAAGCCCAAAACATTTATTAGTCATGTTGAATGCATGGGTCTTATAGCTAAGTCCTTAGCATAGCGTTCTGATATATATACATATAAGTGTTTTGCTCAAATTGTTATGACACTTATGAATTCAATTACGGTCATATGTTTTCGCTCACATACTTGTTATCTATATTATATTACATACAATAATTATTATTTGTGAGAAAATAATTGCAGAATTACTCACTTAAAGTTTTATATGTTGAGATGATTATGTGATACATGGCAGGAATCATATTGTATAACTTATGATTGCCATGATCTCATCATCTTAATTCAATTAAGGATGACTTAATCGATTCCATATATTGTGTGCACTTAAAGTTTTGTTGTTAAATCACCAAATCGTAACATGGGCCAAGTGGGAGATTGGTAGATTATTTAATGACCCGTGTGACTTATAGATTTGAGTCCCATAAAAAGAACTCAAGATAATGGTTATTGGATATTAAATACTGGATCTCAAATGGGTCAAAGACCCTTTCCCTCTCTTTTTTAAAATAAACCAACATGATGGATGGTGAAAGGATATATAAGTTTCTAAAAACTTATCAAAGGGTATCTGAACCATTGAAGAAACACATCAAAGAGGAATAGAAGAAGACAGAGAATAAGTCTCCTTACAAAACTATTATGGATTCAGGTAAGACAAAATCAATAGATCCGTAAATGTCTAACAATAATAAGAGTTATTGATTACAAGGAATTGATTCACAATCACTTCAAATAGCTTTACTAAAGAATATCTCCAAAGAAGTGCTATAAATAGGTACTATATTTGCCATATGTCCACAACCTCAGACAAGTCTACACCACATAAAGGCCATCCCAAAATGAAAAAATTGACATGACAATTTTGAAGTGATTATAAATTACTTAATGATATCATTATTAAAGACTAATTTTTGGTTCCTATAATTGATGATATATTGGAGGAAGTTCACGAAACTTCATATTTTACTAAACTTCACTTAAGGGCAGGATACCATTAGGTACGAGTATATTATCTAATTGCATATGAGGCTGCATTTTGTACTTATACAAGTTATTATTAATATCTAGTCTTGCATTTTTAGACTTTGTAACGCTTTATTTACCTTTTAAGAAATTATGAATTCCATATTATATCCTTATCTTTGTAAATTTGTTGTAGTTTCGTCGATGGCATCTTATTTATAGCCTAATTGGACTATACATCTTGTACATATTCAAAAAGCTTTTAGAAAATTAAGGCATCATCAATTCTTTTTTAAGCTAACAAATGAGCATTCAGAAGGTAAGAATTATAATTTTGAGGCATATTATAACTCCTCATGGAGTTAAGGTGAATGAAAATAGAATCAAAATCATATTGGCCTCAACCTACTGATATCTCTTAAGTTATGAAAAATTTTTAGGCACCACAAGTTATTATAAGAAGTCTATACATAACTACAATATCATAGCTCGACTTCTTACTAATCTTCATAAAAAGGGTATTTTGGATGGAAAGAAGAAGCAAAAATTTTCCGTCAAGATTTCAAGAAACCCATGATTTTTACTCCAGCACTTGTTATGCCAATTATTAACAAACTTTATCATTGAATCTGATGCCTCAAAGGATGACATAGTAATCTTAAACAAATCCAAACAATCTTGGTATGCTTATGCTAAAAAAATGATAGAAAGTGTTTAATTCATTTAAGTATGAAGATTATAATTGCTAAGAAGGAAATATTTTATTCAAAATTACACAATGCAATCTCAAGTATTTATTAGATAATACATTACTATGTTGAAAAAGAAAAACGGGTGTCTAAATTACTTAGCTATGACTATAAGATTACCTACCAAGTGGGTAGAGAGAATAATTTAATTGATACACTATTTACGATGCTTAGGAGTCTTATCAATGTTAGAAAAAATAAATTAGTTTAGCTTGACCTTAATTTAACAAATTATATTTGAGTTAAATAGGTTTTGAGTTGGTCTTTAAGTTTTTTTAAAAAAGATTTGAGCTTTGAGTTGGGATCAGACTTTACAACTTGACCTGATTCGAATCTTAAAACTCTCTTATAATAAAAAACGATATTGTTTATTAATGTAAAAAAACTACATCATCTTATATAAATGAATGATAAACATTGCTAGGGTTAAGGTTGTCATTCCTCTAAACTTTAATGTTTCTCTTTCCCCTCATAGCCTTATGATGGCAACGTTTATTGCCTCTCTTACCTCACCTACCTCTTACATGCCCCGTTTATGCCTCATTTACCTTATATTTGCCTTATTTGTGTCTCGTCTGCCTCACCTGTGTCTCATCTACCTCACCTACGTCTTGCCATAAAATTTTCTTTCCAAAACATTATGATGTTACGCTTTGAATTTTAAGGCTTTTGGCTTCCTTCTTATTTGAATTCTAAAAATTTTCCCCTTCTTTCTATTTCAATTTTTAGCTCTTTTATTGCATGAATGTTATAATATATATGTCACTTGTTAATTTATAATCAACTTTCAATTAGTTCCTATTATTTTGTTCCTTTCTTGTTGGATTCTGACTTCTCAATTGATGCATCTTGTGCTTGTTTAATTAAATGATGTTCATAAAACAATTAACTTTTCTTTCATCTTAGAACATGCACATCATAGATCAATTCTAGGTAAATATCATATGAAGCAATATAGATTTGCATGACCTGAGAAACTGAGATGCTCTATAGTAGCCTACCAAAATGTTAAGTTATCAATAACTACCTTGAAGACAGATTTGAATTGGTGTTAGGTTTTTAAAACTAATATAGTCCTAATCGAGATTTGAGTCACCTAGAAATCGATTGACATTTAGGTTGTTTGACCTTGCGCTAACTTGATCAAGCTTCAAGCTCAAGCTCAAACTAAGTAACTCAAGTTGATTATATTTTTTCCAAGCTTGAGCTTAAAAAATAATTATAAAAAATAATTATAGGCTAGGCCCAGTCTAGCCTATTATCATGTCTAAGTCATAGTCTTAATGGCTTGTTTGCATCTTAAACTTCATTATGGGATTCAATCAAAGCTGAAGCAAGGGACTAACCTTAAATGAAAAAAAGTTACGAGCTAGCTATGACAAAGTTGTGTATGTCATATGCATGGAATAATGGGATAGTTTGTTTCAAGAACAGAGTGGCAATTCCTTCTAAAACAATCATCATTTAATAATTATTCCAAAAATTTCAAAATTCATTGATAGGAGGGTGCCGTGCACTCAAAACTTACAAGAGAATAACACAAAAATTTTGCTAACCATCATTAGATCAAGTAGTGATAAATTATGTTGCCATTTACAATGCATGTCAATGAACTAAGGCTAGAACTTTAAAACTAGCTAGACTCTTGCAACCATTATTGATCTTATGCTAGGCTTAGGATGATTTTGGTTGTGATTGATAGGATAAGTAAATTAGCACTTTTTCCCTGATTCACCTTTTACAACAAAAATAATGGTTGATAAGTTTATGGAGGGAGTGGTGAAACATCATGCGTTGCATCATTCAATTATAAGAGATAGAGACTTGATGTTTTTTTAGTAATTTTTAGAAATAACTTTTTAATATATTAAGTATTTAGATAAAGATGAACTCAACCCATCATACTTAAATAAATGGGTAATTGGAGGTAGTCAATCATTGCATTGACACAACGTCTTGGATGTTTCATAAATCAACACCCTTGAAAGTGAAATTCCTTTTTACCTTGGGTTGAGTTTTAGTATAATATTAGCTATTATGCCTTTACAGGAACGACATCTTTTCAGGCTCTTTATTGGTGACCAATTCCAAACTATTATGAAGGTAGCTCTCTAAGTGGTATGAAGTAGGCAACAATATTGCCTCTAAAAATGCTTTCTTAAAACAATTGAAAGTCGACTTGCAAGCCACTAATAATATGTTGGGACCCGATTTTGAAACCGGAGCCCAACCGGAAAACAGAATCCTAAACGAAAACAGAAAGCGAAACAAAAGAACGGATCCTAAACGAAAGAATCGGAAGCGGAAACATAAGGCG
>JANVCQ010672442.1:0-15884 GCA_025531925.1 Erythroxylum plowmanianum | reverse complement strand
GGGTTTGCCCCGGTTAGGTTCTCCGATCTCTGCGTGGATACCGTTAGAGACGGTCTCCTTTGGTCGTTATGGTTTGACTGGTTATACTTACACAAGGATCCTGGCTTTCGGGAACTTCCCGGAACAAAAAAGTTTTGTTTTCCGCACCGTGGGCATGTGATGCTCACTCCGGGATTTTCCTACAATGTGAGCTTGAAGAAGCCATATGATAAAATTAAAGATTGTGCCATTTAAACCTAGGTTAATAACCTTATAATGGAAGAGCAAATTTATATGAGGATAAACAAATAGAAGGATAATTGGATAATGAGGAAGAAATTAGATATAGTTATGGTTAATGATCTATTGATGGTGATCTTTTTAAAGAGTAAAATAGCTTTTAATTGTCATCTAATTTCTTATTATACTATAATACTAGTTCAAAGCATTCTTGGTTAGCAAATAAGGAAATTCCCATTTTAATTAAACAATTATTTGACTAAGATAAAAGGCTTTGACTTAGCATTTTCTAAGGAGCTTAGTGTGAACATAAAGGGCAAAAAATTATTTATTTGCATAAGAAAGCTACAACTAGTTAAGAATTAACTTAAAATAATTAAAAATTAGGAATTTTCTAACACTTAGATAGAGGTTAAAGAGGAAAGTAAGGATCTTGAGACAATTCAGTATGCTCTATATGAAGTTCCCTTTAATGGCTAATTATAGAAAGAGGAAGTATTAACTCTACTTTACTATAATCAAATGACAAAATTCAACATTTGTTTAAAGAGGCAAAGGTTCAGGGCATTGTGGCTAAAAGATAAGTATAAAAACACTCATTCCTTCCATATAACTATCTTTCCAAGAAAGGAATTCCAAGAAGATAAAAACACTGATTCCTTCCATATAACTCTCTTTCCAAGAAAGGAATTCCAAGAAATTTATCTCCTTAAAGGATGAGAAAGTTTATGATGTAGCATCTAAAGAAGATTTACATTAAGAGGTTTTTAATTTCTTTCCAAAATATTTAGAAAAAATATTAGCACCTTATCCAACACCAACTTGGTGAAATCTATTGTGAAGGATCAAATCTCTACTCGATCAACTAAGTCATTAATTGATAAGTGCTTGATTGATTATATATTTACTCCCTATTACTTGGTGATTAATGTTATGTTATGCTTAAGATACTTATTTTGGTTCATATTTTGTTTTAGGTAAAAGTTAGAGAAAATAAAACAAAAAATGAGTTAAAACATATCTTTGGTGCAAATTTTATTACTGTTCGATCATATTTGCATTAGAAAAAAGGAAATAAGTAAGGGTGAAAACAGGAAAACAAATGTAAGAAAAGGAACACTGATTTAGAGGTGTATACGATTGTGTATATGACATACACAGTTGCGTATAAAACTGTGTGAGTCACTAGAAGCGTGTAGGAGTGCAAAGATGAAGTCTCAAACATCCCTATAAACTACCTAGTTATGTGGGGACTTATATGATAGTGTCAGCGAGTTACACAGCCGTGTAGCTCATTATAAACATTTATGCTTACGATGTCTGTCAAAATTGTCATACATGATCACTTCTACACTTGTGTAGCTAACTGTGTATTATTATACAACCTTAATTTTAAGTATAAATGGGCATTTAAGAGGCCAAAAAGGTCATAAAGACATTAGACACTCGAAAGGAAGCAAGATCTTCTTCTTTGGAGAGTTATTAGGATGTAAACTTCATTTTTCTAGTTCGATGGAGATATCAAGGTCGACGAACATGTTTGGGCATTGATTAATCTAGTGATGTTGTTTTTAATTATTTTTTGAAATTTATTATATTATTCAATGATTGATTCTTTGGGATTTATGTATGAGTGATTTAGATATTCTAGATAGATTATTCATGTATGAACTCATTGCTAAAATATAGATTACAATAAATAATCGTTATGCATCTGACTCACTTGTGGTAAAATAATGGTCAAGCATCATTGGGGATAACGTAGCTTAGGTTAAATGACTTGAGCTCATGTGGTTATTGTTTAGATTAACATGTTTTCCTATTCTGTAATGCAATCGTTACATTAAATCTAAAGATTTTATTCTAGGTTAATTGATATTTATACCTAATTAAAGAACTTGTTTTAATTAGATTCAACCTATGAGAAAACTAGGATTAGTAGTGCTTGTTGTTAACTTATAGTAAAGAGAGGTACAAGAACAATATATGATGATTGATTGTGAACATTCGTGCAAAGGTTGAGGTTTAATTATGAAATGGATTCAAAACCCATTGATTAGTTCTAGTAATTTTATATTATTTAATTTGATTTATCTTCATTAAATTATTTTTAATTTATTTTGTTAATTGAATTCAACCAGAACCCCAAAATCCTAAACACTGGTTTATTCATTACAAAAGCTTAACTCACACTTTTGTTAATAAGATCCTTATTCACTACTACTATACATTTAGTTATGCAAAGTTAGATTTTATTTTCTGATGTGTTCGACAGGCATCAAGAATTTTAGCATTGTTGCTAAGGAGTGAAGTGATTTAGATTTTGTTTTTGATATTAATTTTGATTTGTATATATATTTATTTAGAATTGGCTTTTACAATTGTCTCTTAATCTTTTTATATTTGTTAGTGTTTATGTATGGTAGTGACAAGATCTCCTCATCAATACTTGAGATCGAAAGGACAATAAGAAGGTTACATAGGGAAAACACAGTAACTCTAGAAGTAGAGCAAGGACTTGATTTGGAATAAGCTATAGCTAATCTAAGAACTCTAAGAGAGTTTGTAGTCCCAGACTTCATTAAAAGGCCTTTATGCATATCTTTTCCAAATTTTACTGAACATATTAATTTTGAGTTTTAGTATGAGTTAATCCATCCTTTGCCTTATTTTCATGATTTTGCAACTAAGGATGCTCACAAGCGTCTTAAGGAGCTCGATATGGTTTGTCTTCGTATGAAATCCCTAAGGGTGACACAAGAGCAAATTATGTTAAGAGTCTTTCCATTTTAATTAAAGGATGCAACATAAGACTGCCTTTTTGATTTGCATATAGGGAGTGTGAGCACATGGAATGAAATGAAGAGGCTATTTTTTAAGTACTTTCCAACATTAAAGAAATCTAACATAAGGAAAAGGATTTGTTGGATAAAGCAACATCATTGAGAATTCCTTAATGAGTATTGCAAACACCTCAAGAAGTTGTTTGGTAGCTACCCTCATCACAATATCATGAAACAACACATTATTTGATACTTCTATGAAGGATTGTTACCTATGGATAGGAGCTTGGTGGATCTAACAAGTGGTAGATCATTGTGTGAAAAGACTTATATAGAGGCTAGAACATTAATATAATGTATGGAAATAAACACTCAATACTTTGGCAGTCGTAATGATGTTCATAAGGTAAATGAGGAAAACAATTCATCCATAAAACATTGTTTAGGTAAACTAACATCCTTTGTTAGACAAGTTACTATAGATCAGGCATAGGTGAAGGCCTGAGTGATATACACAAATGCAAGGGGGTCTAACACTACAAGATAGAAATATGACATTTGTTAATGCTGTGAATTACTGATTATGTTACTTCAAAATTTAGTTGGTGTGCATAATTAGTGAATTAGAATTTTTTGAGAAATATGGGAAATTTTTGGTAATTATGAGTATTTTTATACTAGAAAAAAATGCCAAGTAGCAGAACAACTCATAATGGTAGTAGAATTAAGTGTCAAATGACAGTGGAAAATTTTGATAAGTGACATTAAGATTGAATGACAAGTTTCATTAAAAATTGGGAAAAAATTGGAGACAAATTGACTAGTTAATTAAAAGACCAATGAGAGACTATAAGAAAGTGACTTGTGGCAAGTGACAAGAGTCACTTGTCATACCAAATATCTCAACCCACATTATTATACTAAAACGCCATCTCTTCTTTCATTTTGTTTTGGCCAAATGCTCCCATCCTCTTTTTCTTCTCTTCTTTCAATCCACGACATTTTCATTCTCACAACCCAACCCCTTCATGTTGATTTTTATCAAAATCCTACACTAAAATTTCAAGGTAGTTAATATCCATTCTTGTTACAAGGAAAACATAGCCTATTCCTCCTTCAATAATGATGATCATATGATGCTTGGAGGCTAGGGCTAATTGATGATTTGAAGAAGCTTTGGAGAAACATGTAAATTAAACTTTGTTCTTCACGGGTTATCTAAATAGAAGCATATACGATGATAGTTGGTGATAAAATGATCATGAAGAAATGAATGGTTTATATCTTGTTTTTTTATGATTTATTAAAAAAAATGTATGATTTGGTGTTGAGATGATTTTTAGCTAGAATGATCATCTCAAATGTTGTAGAATGAATGCAAAAATTAATAAAGTGATGATAAATGTTCATGTTCAGTTTTGAGGTGTGATCACATGGATTATTGGTAGTTGTTATAAAGATGAAGTAGAATGAGTCTAAAGCCAAAGAAACGGCTAGTTTATTTTCGTGAAATGAGAAGAAGTAGAATGATAGTTTTGAGACAAAGTAAAGTTGAAAATGAATTTAAATGTGTGCTGGAATATGTTAGATGGAGTGTTTTCACTAGACATGTATCTGTATTTTAGCCATATCTTGATCAGTAGACATTCAAATGGGATGATTTTAAGTTTAGATTAACCTAAAGACATATGGATATATTTTTCATGGAAGAATTGAATTTGAATTCAGTCTCTAAGAGTTTCAAAATTTGGTTTGAAGTTAAGTATTGTGTGTTGTCATAGTTTGGGAGTAGTCTGTAGTATTTTGTGTATAATTTGTAGAATATCGAACCAAACTGTATGAAATTGGTGTCATTAGAAATTTAAGTTATATGGGAACATTTATTTTGAAGAATGTATTGCCTAAATACTTCATTTTCCTTGTCAAAATGGTCATGCAAAATTGACTTGAAAATCTGTTTTGGAAAAAGTTGGATTGAGGCTTGAATAAGGGAGTTTGGTGGTTGCATGATCGTGTACAAGCACGATCGTGACAGTGAAGGTGCACTGCTGTTTGATAACTTTCAAGACCCTTCACTCTTTTGACCATAACTTCTTCTCCAGATCTCCAATTGACTTGAAATTTGAACCACAAGCTCCTTACAAATTGTCCTTGCTCTCCACCAAATTTAATTGTCACCTAAATTCATTATGAAGGGTTTGGTAAATGGTTGATTGATGAACTTAGCAAGATCAAGTTTCACAAGATATGATATATGAATGTATCTCTAATTGGAAGTTATGAGTTGTTAATGATATAAAAGTGTTCTTAGAAATGCTAATATGATTGTAAGGAGATGAGTGATGTGTATCATGTAAGAATGAATGAGAGTTTGGATATTGTGTGATCAGATAATGTTAGAATAACATTGGTGAATGATTCATTGATGATATTAAAATAATCAAGTGTATTGAGCTATGAACCTTAGTATATGATTGAGTGATGAACTTAGAATAAATGTGTTCTTGAGGTGTAAACCTAAGAATAAGCTAGACATATACAAATGATAAGGTTTGAATGATCAAGAGATGTGATCAAGGAAACATACCCAAAATAGTGAAATTGAGTATGCATTATACATAACACATATCCATATGTGTACAATTAAATGTTTATTTGATTTTTGCAATTAGTAATGTGTGTGCAATATGTGTATTGCATGATAAGGATGCTCAGGATAAAACGTCTGCATCCAGATGTTTCCGTATTATAGTAGCTAATGCTAAACTGGAGTGTACTGTGAGTCGACCTAGATAGTCTCATTTTCATTCTTTATTCTATTTTAAAATTTTGTATTGAATTACTTCAGATATGGTTGATGTGAATGTGTAGATTCCAGACAATAAAAATCTGAGGCATTTGATGAATGTAAAAATCATTGGAAGTGCTCCTTGAATGATAAAGTGATTCTCAACATTTTTGTTGAATGTCAGACATCGATATGATGAAAAACGTTAATGTGAATGTGAAATTGAACTCAAGCAATTGATTGAATATATGTGAATGTGATGCATTTCATTATATGAATGCATGGCAACATAAAGGTTGTTGTGATCGGAGTAGCCACCGAAAAAGAGATTAAAGCTCAAAAAGTGAAAAAGAGCTTACAACTTAGAATGTGGTAAGAGCCTCTGGCTCACTATGTAAAATGAGCCCTGTATCCTCAACAGATAAAGGACATTTGTTAATGAACCCAGTATCCGTAATGGATCCGGGACAGTTATAGGCACTCGACCACAACAATAACAATTGAAAGTGAGTCTCATGAGCATTGCATTTATAATTGATATGTATGTTTTAAATGATCAAAGTAAACTATTTAACTACTCTAAATGTGAAATGTGAAATAAGTTATCAAAGTGATATTTGATGCTAAATGATTATTAATGAAATGATGTTAATTATGTGATTACATGAACTGTATGTGTTATGTGATATGAGTGAGCAGTCGAGGATGATCTACTCACTTAGTTCACAAAACTCACCCAAAATTGCAACATTATTTTTTAGGCTTCGAGAAGATCTACAGTTAGAGAAATTAAAGTCTAGCCACTGCATTCGAGTAAGAGATAGAGGTCGGGATCAGTTTGCGACTGCATATGTATTTCATTATTTTGTATCAAAATGCGTATTCACAAGTATTATACAATGTAATGACATTATGACCAAAAATGTTTTGTATTTATGATGGGCCCAAGTGACTACAAAAATTCTGATGATATGTATAATGGTTGTAACACTTGTGATTAAAAAATGTTTATGAATAAAATGGTTCGAAATTGATTATTGGTTTTCCAAAATATGCGTGTGATATTTTTCTAAAATATTAAACTAAGTCTGATTGACTGACTGCCCTAACATGCCACCCTTATGGGGTACGTACTCATATATCCTTCAGAATGTCAAGTATGTGTCATATGAGAGTGAGGTGCTATAAAGTTGGTATCAGAGCCTAGACTTAGCATCTTACATAGGTGTTTTTTGAAATATGTGTCAAGGTTTATGCATTTTAGACATGTCTTAGCATGTAGTGGCAATTGATCCTCAGTTTGAGTCGTATTTACATGAGTCACACGCATGAGCATTCGTTAAGAGTTTAAATTGTTAGAAGCAATGAGAAGGATGACGATCTATCAAAATGAGAGAAAATGAAAGTTTACAGATATTTAGAAATAAGAAATAGTATCTGGTTCTGTATGATAGATAAGGATTCAATACATTTGTATGTGTGGTTGTATCATTGAATACGATATCAATATTATACTGTGATGGTATACATTTGAATGTGATATAGAAGTGGATATATTGTCATCGATTAATTAAGGAAAATAGAGATATGGTAGAAATGACAAGATTTAAAGTGTATAAACAAAGTTGGATGAAAACAAAATTTTCTATAATCTTGAGAGGCTAAAATTGGGCTTGGAATGGTTGTTTAATTATCATAATAAGAGCTTATGATTCATTGTAAGAATATGTCTATGGAATTGAGATTAGAATTTTATAATGGTTAGGCCCCTTATAATTCTGAATTGATTGAGGATATACATATGGAAGATGAAATAAATGACAATATGAAGATGGGATAGAAATGAGGGGAGACTAAAAAGGGAATGAAGTAGACATGAATGGCTTTATATAAGATGAATGATATATAGTAAAGAGAAAGTTAGAAGTGCATATAAGATAGGATTTTATGTATTAATGAGATTCAGAAAAAGATGATGAATCAAATGAGTAGAGTTTTAAGTGTTAATGTAATCAATATGGTAATTGAATTATTATGAAATGATGTAGCATTAGAAGAGGTAAATTCTGAAAAATTGGAGTAAAATAGACGTTAGTATGTGTGTTAATGTGAGGAAGAAATGAGGAAGAAAGTGGAGGGCACGATCGTGGCCTCACCTCACGATTGTGGCCTGATAAAAAAAATTCATGATTGTGGCAGGCATACCCTAATCTTAGGGAGGTATAAAGAGAAAAATGTTATCTAGGATCAATTGAGATCAAAGTATCATTATTGTAAGATATAAATTGGTGATTTGTTAGAAATAAATCTTTGGATAGAATGGGATGACCTTGATGATACACACCTAAGCATATGTAACAATAATCATGTCTCCACTTCATCGAGTTTTGGCAAATAGAATATTATGACCTTATAAGAAATGATAGAAATTGATCTTCATGAGGTACTAAGAATGGCTGATAAGCAATGATGAAAACAGTTGATTGATAAGGATTTCATGAACAATATAGATGATAGTAGCAAGAAATCTTCTTTTGAAGAAGAATTTCACTGAATTAGGTTAAGTAGACTAGATGGATTACTTTTAAGAATCAATAATGATGGAACACAATAGAAGTGAATATTGGAGTCTTATTTCTAATGAAGACTCAAGCATAAGAAGTTGAATATGCTACAAAGAGTACATGTAGCTTGTTGATGAAAGGTAACCCGTTTACATTATTAAGTTCATGAAATTGGGATGATATTATTATGGTTTTTGAAGGAACTTAGGTCCACACTATATTCTATGCAAATATGTTCAAGAGATACAAATTAGAGTTGATGAATGTATTACCAACACAGGAAGTTAAGATTGTAAATAAATTGAAATGTGTGGAGAAACTAGTATGAATGAATATACATTAAGATAAGTCAATGTGAAATAAGAGGAATTCGAACGAATGGAGAGAATCATTCAAGAAAAGAATTCAATTAGGAAACTAAAATAACATGAGATAATATTACCTCATTTGCGAAATTAGTAACTTAAGGAATTATAAGAACTAATCATAGGCACATTAAGTTTTGGCTATATCTATTGGAGTTAACAAATGGCCCCGATAATATTGTGCTATTGAAGAATAAAGTGTCCTGATCAATTAGTGACTATGATTATAGATGATATATTGAATGTATTTGAAAAGTTGAGAAGAATATTTTGAATACTTGAGGTAAATCTTACATATGATGAAGGTAGAAACAATTATATGCCAAGTTTAATAAGAGTGAATCTTAGCTTGATCAAATAAAATGTTAGGTCGTATAGTATCTGAACATAAAATATTGGAAGACCTAAAGAAAATAGAGGTAATGAAGAAGTGAGAAACTCCGAGGAATATATATGTTGGATCCGGGGTTTTCTAAAACTAGTTGTATATTGGATACTACCAGAGATTGTTAAGGACTTTTTACTAATCTTAGCTCTTTAACAAAAATGCTTGAGGAAAAACATGTAAATCGTATGATTGATGAATGTAAAAAGAATTTTTAGGAATTAAAACACTGATTGATTACAACACCGATGTTAATTATATTATTTGGACTTGGAGATTTTGTAGTATATAATGACATTTCACATCAGAGATTATAATGTAATCTAATGCAGTATAATAAAGTGATTTCATTTGGATTGAGACAATTAAAGTCTCATGAGTTGAATATTTGATACATGATTTTGAACTTGCTGCAATAGTGATAGCTTTGAAAACTTGGAGACATTACATGTACAGTGAAACAATTTGGATATATATATATATCTATAGATCATTAAAGTTTAAGGAAAATTTTTGAGTTAGAAAGAATTGAATATGAGACAGAGACAATGGATAGAGTTACTTGAAGATTATGATGTACAAATGATTATTTCCCAATAAAGCTATTGTTGTAATCTGATGCATTAAATTGAACCAAAAATTCAATAGTAGTGTAGAACAAATTCAAATATTGAGGTTACTAAACCCAGTGTAATAAAGAGCATAAAATGTTGAGTTGAATTTAGGAAAAAATGAAATATTATTAACTACATTGAAATTTAAAATCAGTTTTACACGAAAAGATTAGCAAAGCCCAAATTGAGAATTAAAAATTTATGAATCTTACTGAGAAGTTGAAAATGAATTCAAATTTTGAGATTGAACTGGAAAGTAATATTTTATGATTGAAATAAGAAGTATGATTGAAATAAGAAGTGTACCCAATAAAGATGATTGAGCAAGGAGGTTATTAGAGAAAGCACAAATAACAACCTATGCTATACATCCTAGTAGGAATATGCCAAAATAGCATTTAACAACTAAGGATGTAGAAGCAAGTGACTACATGTATGAGTTGCCAACAGTCTTAACTATTGAAGATATGCTTAAAACTTATATTTTGGAGTTCATAGGAATATGAGGTCAATGTACAGTTTTAAAATGATCTGTATTAGAAATTAAGTGACTCAAGAAAGACGAATGGATTAGGTGGATCAACATCGAAAATATAGAATATAGTGAGATAGACATAAGAGTTAAGTGTACTAACACTAAAGAGATGTGAATTATCAAGCGAAAGATGAAATGTTTCTAAGAGTATCACCTTGGCAAGATGTGCTTGGGTTAGGAAAAAGGATAAACTAAGCTCGAATTGTATTGTTCCATATGAAGTTATTGAGAGCATAGGACCATTAACTTAAGTTAATCTTACCAATAAAGTTGTTTTAGATTCACTGTAGCACCCCATTCTAGTAAGACACATACCCAACATCCTCAGTGATGTTTGAGAACTTGCCCTGCGAGGGTGGCATGCTAGAATAGTTAGTCAGTAAAATCTCATTACAAATTTTTTTTTAAAACAATGCACGCATATATGGAAATCAATAATCAAATTGGGCTCATTCTTTTCTTTCGTAACATCAAAATTATATTTCTTATTATTATACTCAAGATCAATCTCATTTATAAACCTTTCCACTTTGCAAAGTTATTACATGTTGAAATATTCAAATACACATTGGACAATAATGGCAGAAGACTCAATTCGACACAAAAATAAGAAAATACAAATGAAGACGCCAGTTGATCCTAACCTCTATCTCTTACTTGAATGCAGTGGGTATACTCCCGTTTTCCTAATGGGGTAATTCCTCTAAGCCTAAAAGAAAATATTGTAAATTTTGGGTGAGTTTTTGCAAACTCAGTGAGTGACCATCCTCGACGGATCACTCAATCACATAACGAATACAGTTCATCAATTCATCATATTGAGTCACATAAATTGCACGTTCACTTATGTATAAATCACATTCAGAAAGCATTCAAACTATTAAAACATACATATCGATTTTATATGCAATGCACATGAGACTCACTTTCAATAATTATTGCTATGACCGAGTGCCTTTTTATCTAGCCCATATCCCTTAGTGGATACCGAGTTGTATCAGATAATGTCCCATATCCCTTAGTGGATACCGGGTATATTCACAACTGAGTTTGAGGCTCTGGTCACAATTTGAGCTTTAATGTAGCGCCCCTTACCTTAGGGTACATACTGGGACACCTTGAGGACATTCCAGTATATAATCTATGATAATGACTCGCCACATTTAATCATAACATTCATTAACATGGCATCATCTATCTTTATTCTCTTATGAAACATCATAAGGAAAGTCACAATATTTTAAAATTCAAATTTCCTCATTTCATTGAATAGAAACCGAATGTCTACAATGTATCTTTCAACATTCATACTTATGCAACATCATAGCCTAATACAAAAATGTGCTACAT
This sequence comes from Erythroxylum plowmanianum, assembly GCA_025531925.1. NCBI lineage: Eukaryota > Viridiplantae > Streptophyta > Magnoliopsida > Malpighiales > Erythroxylaceae > Erythroxylum > Erythroxylum plowmanianum. The sequence goes on along the minus strand of JANVCQ010672442.1, from coordinate 4,281 downwards.
AAAAGAGGAAATTACACAAAATCTATCTAATTTGTCCATATCTAGTTGATCGATTTTTGAGTCATTTCTTCTCTTTCCTAAAAGTACAAGTCTACACTGCTTGTAACTTCCCTCAGTAGCTAATATCGTCTCTCGGTTCTGAAAAATCAACGTTGTAATTTTGATGAGTTTTGCGAACTCAATAAGGTAACCATTATCAATGGTTCAATCAATTCATGTACCACATCAATACACATAACATATTATTCACATCTTTTTGCATATTCATAAAATATCACATTTCATTTTCAAATCAATCATCATAATCCCTTCATTCATATACAATACAGATATCAAGTATAAATGCAATGCACGTGAGACTCACTTTCATTTATTAGTGTCGTTGTGACCGAGTGCCTTTTTACTAGCTCATATCTCTTAGTGGATACCGAGTTGTATCAAATTATGTCCCATATCCCTTAGTGGATACTGAGTACATTCATAACTAAGCCTGAGGCTCTTTTCATATTCAAAGCTTTAAGCTCTTTTTCACTGACGACTCCGGTCATAACTTTCTTTATCTTACATGCATTCATTTATTGAAATGCTTCACATTCACATTCAAATCACATTTTTCATCGGACCCAAGGTTCGACACTCAACATCATTATTGAGTAACATGTATTCCATCACATTCACATATAAGGAGCACTTCAATATCTCATTCATATATCGTAATCATCGGGCCTTCATTGCTCGGAATCAAAACAATCAATTCACATCCATTCAATAAGTCAAACATAATATAAAACAAACAATTAATTGGGTGAGATTGTCTAGGTTACTCACAAATCGCTCTCGAAGCTAATGCCTGGAAGTTTCGACAACATGTAGAGGTTGACATTCCAATTGCTCCTCTATATCAAATAACATACACATATATCACAAGTTGCACAATTATAAGTGTTTAATAATGCACATGTATGTAATGAAATATGTACAATGCATGTTCATGACAATCCCAGGTATTTTTCCATTATCCTCATCACTTAATCAATCCTATCTCAAAACTCATCTAAGTATAATTTGTAATTAGGTTTATACCTCAATAAAACCATTAAAATCACAATTCATAACTCATTGAATCACTTTCAGATTTTTCCAAAAACTGAATTTTGAGTCTAGTGTTCTTCATCATTTAGACAATGAAAATGAAGTAATTTGGCAATACTCTTTTCTAGAAAAGTGTTCTCATATCTATTAAGTTTCTAATGACACAAAAATTATTTAATTTGGTTTTGAATTCTGAAAGTTATACCCCAAACATTCTCGAGCTGTTCTCATTTTGAAACAGTACACTATGCTCAACTTCCATCCAGAAATTGAAACTCTTAAAGATTGAATTAGGATTATATTTTTTCAGAAAATCTGTATCAATATGTCTATAGTTTGCTCCAAATTAAAAATAATCCATTTTAGATGACTACAGAATAAGATATAACCGAAATACCCAAGCATGTTCAGTGAAATCATACTAGTTCATACTATTCCAACAGATTACCTCACTTTCCTTCTATAAATTTTTTTCAAATCAATTCAGAATGCTACAAATGTTTATTAAGAGGTATTATAATGTGTTATGAACCTATTGGTTTAAGAATCAAGTCATTTTTAGTTATGAAGAAGAAGTTATGCTCGAAAGAAGCAAGACTGCTCAGTTTGCAAAATGCTCAGGTGCACAAACTTTTAGAGAGCATAGTGTCATGATGTGACAATTAAAAACTGTCATCCAGCAATAAACACTCACGAGTGTGAGGAAGAGATGTCACGGGTGTGAGGAAAAAAAATCATGGGTGTGAGGAACTCACGCCTATGCACACTCCACTAGACTCATCCCACATTTTTCACTCGATCTCTCCCAAATGATTTCAGACGGCTAAGATATTTTGTGGAGATGTAGATTAGTGTGTTACAAGTCCAATGGTTCAAGTATCATGTGATTTGGAGGTTGGACGAAGGAGATATAATTAAAATATCAAAGGATGTTGCGTTAGCCTCCAACCACTATGCACGATCGCGAGTTGGCTATCAACTTGCGAAGTCGTGATCGCTCTTCGTTGCGATTGTGACTTCCTAGTTGGACTTCCTCACTTATAAACTCCATAAATTTCAATCTAGAAATTCAAAATTTCAAACTTTATATCATTAAAGAGTTAAAAGAAAGATTTACAACTTTATTGAAGACAAATTTGTTAAAATCTTCCTAGATCAATACAGTTTAATCATGGAAGTTTCAGACTATATTTTTACCCCTTTTTCTCTTTTCTTTCTTTTATTCTAAACCAACTTCTCTAAATTATCTTCTTTCACTAAATCTGACACTTCAAATTCATTTCTACTCTTTCTACTCCATTTCCATTCAACTCATTCACAATACATTCGCAGTGCAACTAAATATGCAAATTTTACTCAAAATTATCTAAATCATCAAAAACTAAATATCAATCATGCATCTTCTTCATGTTCTGCATTTCACCATTCTCTACACTTCAACTTCTCTATACATTCTCTATTTTTCTTCTCAACTTTCATTTTAAAGAGTCTTTCTCATCTCCAAACATCATCATACAACTATTCTTCAACTCTAAATTCAATCTTTTATTCATCTCTAAAAACACTATAAACTTATGTATATAGTGAATACACAACCATAAACAGAGGATTTACTTGTTCTTCTCTCTAAATTTTTCTACACTTAACCATACACGCTTCCTATGATCTTTCAACTTATAAATCATTTCTATACTATCTTAAGACATCTAGATCATCAAATATTTGAAATCACAAATCAAGAATTTTCATATCTTAAACCTAAGGTGTTTATGAAAAATGACCATTTTTCTTCATGATCATGCAATGACAAATAAATCACCATTTTTGTTTCATAAACCAACAACTCTAAAGGATTTTCACAATACTTACTTGATATTTTTTCAAAATCTGTAAAAGTTCAAGAAGCCCTAGTTTCCATGCCATTCACGTACACCATTGTAGAGGTTAGCAAGCTTTGTTTTTTTTAAGGAAAAAGGGAAGGAAACTGAAGTTGGGAGTAGAAATGAACAAATAAAAAACAAGGTGTGACCTAGGGGAAGGTTTGATGGAAAACTCTGTGTAAATGGAAAAATTGAGAAAGAAGTTATGAGGAAGAAGAAGACAAGAGTAAAGTACTTGGTCTTTCAAGGTTAAGAAAATTTAACTTAAGACTTGGACACTTGTCCACTTCTTAAGCTTTTAGCTAATTTCCTAACTAGCTAGTCCTTACTGAACTAGTTCCCTAACTCTCATCCTTTCATTTCAGTTATCTCCAAAGTTTTCAACGTCATCTCCTCACAAGTTTCTTCAATATCACTGCCCTTATTTCTATTTTCCATACATCAATTTATTTGCTAAGTGGCATTTCTCCTAATACAATAATATCCAACAATTTTGAAAATTATTCCTAAAATTCACCAAGATTTAAAATTAACAAATACACTCACCAATTAAATTTTTAATACAACAAATTCACAATTCTCAATAGTATCACATCACAATTCAATTATACCCAGAATTATACATGAATGCTTGTACAATTATTTTCATATGCCAAAAGTTCATCATTTACGTGTATATGTATATCATACTATGCATGAGCATAAAATGTGTTTTTCTAATCTCTTAGTAATCTTTCATATTTACTATTTTAACCTCCCCTCAGGTAACGGGATGTTACATTTAAGCTTATTTTCAGTAGCTACTCCGATCACAACAGTTTTTATGTTTCATGCATTCATGTAATGAAATGCATCACATTTTCATATTCTCAATTAATCACATGATCAATCAGTCACTTTCACATATCATTAGACCTTAGTTCGGCTAAGATGAGAATCACTTTTTCATTCATATACATATTCACATTTTTCTTCAAAACTAGGTTTTGCATTTAACAATCAAGTCATGTATCACATATTTCATCAAATTCACATACAAAGAGCACTTCAATATTCTCACATTTATCAAACTCCTCAGACATTCAATGTCCAGAAATTAGAACAATCACATTCACATTACAAACTCATTTAATACATAATAAAAACAGAACAATCAGTAAGTAAGACCATCTAAGTCGACTCACTTATATGTGTTTAATTATTGATATATTTAATTATTTACACTTAGTGATTAATAACACGAAAATGCTTAAGATACTCACTTTAATTTATATATGATTTTAGGTACAATTTGGAAGCAAAGAAATTA
>JANVCQ010672418.1:0-15887 GCA_025531925.1 Erythroxylum plowmanianum | reverse complement strand
GTTTGGAAGAAAATGATAAATTTCCTACGAAAATGGGGGATTGCAAAGATCAGCTCTGATAGATTTCTGGGTGGGTTGGAGTTTTTCAGTTTGGTGGCTTACAAGTTCAAAGATCGGACCTTTTTCCTGTTATCTTCACCTGAACTCTCTCACGTCATTTAAGACCTTACCATTTGACGGTCGAGAGAGAGGAGTGATTTTGTTGAGGGAGAAGGGGGCATGCTTTGGAGAACCAGACGACAACAGAGAGACGAGTGTGGTAAAATCGAAAACAAAGGCTGTGTTTTGTTTTCGCACGTTTGTCCCTGTCATCGGGGACGAAGAGAGCCAGAGGAGTCAGGGAAGAACAGGGTCAAGGAGTCGGGGTTAGTTGTGTCAAAAGAAGCGTGGTATGTTGCGGAGACAGGGACAACGTGTCTCTGTCCTCCCTTTTTGGGAGGAACAGAAAATCGTGTCCCTATCATCTGGGGACAAGAGATACAAATTCGGAGACATGTACCAAACGCCCCTTGAAATAGGATTTTTATGTCTCGTCTCCTGTCCCCGTTAGCGGGGACAGGAACCAAACGTTGGGTAAACATCGGCTTTCTCACTGAAGAAACTTGTTTCGAAGGATTCAGGTGCAACGAATCCACGTGTCCCTGCCAGAAGCTCCTCAGCACGGGATTCACCTTCAGGAATAGACACACACAATGAAAAATCAAACAGTTAAGCTTGGTCATGTTCATCCAACAACACATTGTAGGGATTAATATCTCTATGAACAATGGGCCTTTGGAATGCAGTGTGGAGATACAACACCGCATGAGCTATGTCCACTGCAATCTTTAACCTTGTTTTCCATGGCATAGGTTGAAACTGAGCATAAGCTCGGTCGTAAATACGGTCTGCCAGAGTTTTATTTTGAGCAGTTTCGAAGACCAGAAACGGGCAATTTGCGTCCAGGCAGCATCCCAAAAATTTCAAGACATTTCTATGCACACTCATCCCTGATGCATACACAATTTCATTGATGGCCAGGTGCTTCCCATCCCAGACGGGGGGGTATTGCTTAACAATTATTGGGCGACCCTGATGAACCCCCTTGTACAAGTCATGGAGACCCTGACGGCCGACCCGCTCATCAAAGTTGTTGGTTGCTAGCTTGAGTTCTTCTACTGAGAAGATACGGATAGGATTAGATCTACCATCACAAAAGCCGATCAATTTCTCCAACAGCAAACCTCCATCGACCGTGAACCTTTTCATAGATTTGGATTTGAAGATCTTCTTGATACTGAAACATGACTATCCATCCCCCAAATCTCCGATAAGTGAATATTTGAAGTTGTAAACATGCTTCCAGGACTTCGTCGTTAATAGAGGGGCATTTTGAAGGAAAATGCTTCTGTTATTGGTGGTAGTCGTCCGTAGTCATCGCGTCAACTAAAAAAAAAAAGAAAAAAAACCGACTTTGATATAACTTATGGTAAAAAAAGATTTAGGTGTAACTTGTGTTAGGCAACGCGATGACTACCACCAATAGCAGTTGCACAAAAGTCCAAAGTCCGCAACTTTTTTTTGATCGTTAAAAAAAAAAATATTGTTTTAAGGTTACAAAGAGTTCAAAGTTAAATACTCTACATACAAGTAAAATAAATAAAGAAAATTAACTAATTATAACAATTCCATCGATTTTTTATGTTAGGAGAAAAGGTGAGTTGGAGATTTTTGGCAATTAATTCAAATCTAATCTAATTAATAAGCCCTTTTTTTTCTGTCAAGTTGACATTAAACTTTTCAAAACTTTCTCTTTTAATACTGACGTCACCGAAAGGTTAAGTTTGTGCAATACACGACGTCGCGGTAGTGTTAGATTTGTTAGAATGATTAAAACTACAAAAAATAATAGTATGTTAATAACTTAATTTTCAACACCCGTAACTAAATTTTCTAGCCAATAAATATCAAGCTTTCGTTTCTCTCCAACATCCATCTCCAACCTCTTGATTCGATTAAGGTACATCTATCTCCTACACTGAATGGGCAAAATGGGTTTTGTTGCTTCTTGAGGGTTCATCTAGGTTTTGCTATTTCCTGTGGGTTCATACAGGTTTTGTTGCTTCCTATGGGTTCATCTGTTATCTCCTGCTAATTTAAACCTTGCTTGCAGCTAACCCCAACTCATTGTTGCTTGGTTGCTATTAAATCAACCATTGCTGCAGTCACACTCCAAGCATATATATGAGATTTGTGAAATCAGTATATATATTATAAACACATAATACAAGTTGTTAAATTTATTATTTTGACCATGGTGAAGATTAATCTATTCTTTATCCATAATAATTCATGTTCTTTGCCATGGGATTAATCATGTTCTTTCTCGTGGGAGGTGACACTTTGACTACCTGCTAGATTAAACGACATCTTGGTTAAGACTCATACACTACAACCATAAACATTAACATATATCAGAATATGCAGATTATAAAAGAAAAAAAAAACCTAAATTGTATGATATGCAACTTATATTAGGATATATTAATTAAGATATGTAGTGGTTCTGCCTGATTCTGGCGAGGCAGATTGCTATCGTTTGGATTCATGAGTTTGGTTGATTCCGATTAGGAGATACCTGCAAAACAATAAAGGCACGCCGGGAGTTGGTTCCCGGAAAGCCTCTCTGACGCTCAAGTAAGTCTTTTTGTGAGGGGTAGGATCCTTGTGAATAGAGAGAAAACTAGGGTTATGATCACATACCTCAATCCAGGCAAAATAGTACCTTATATATGGAGTGGACGCTAGGTTTAGGGTTTTACGTAAGTCTTTGTGTTTGCATGAGAGTCTAATGTCTTGGAAAGAGTCGTGGATGCGTGGACTTGTGCTTGGGCCGTGATTACATGGACTTGGGCCTTGGGCCTAGCACAGCCGACCTATCCATGTAGATTATAGAGTTATTTTGATAGATGTTTTGCGTAATACTTCAATTTATTTTGTGCTTATAGGAGCACAATAAATTGAAGTATAACATAATTTGATAGGTGCTTTGAGTTGTATTTCAATTTATTTTGAATATATAAGAGCAAACCAAATTTCATAGAGTATTGGTACACTAATTTCATGTTGGTTGATTTTGTGACATTAAGTTTTATTGGGTTTTTAATGTCCTAGCCCTTTTTTATTTTTAATTTGTATGGGATTTTTTCAATTGCAATGGATGTTGAATTTCAAACTCAACTGGAAAGGGTCATAGTGAAAAGCAATATAGTGAGAATGTTTTTTGTTCATATGGAAGCTAAAGCCATTTGGTTACTTTTTGGACCAATGACAATCCTAGAAGAAAATTTTATGAATGCCCCAACAATAAGGTACTTCCTATAATCAATCTATTGGCATTTAATAAGATAATTGTTATTGGTAATTAATAAAATTTGTTAGAACACTATTGTAGGAAAATTTTATGAATGCCCCCAATAATAAGGTGCTTTTGTTATTGGCGGTAGTCATCTGTAGTCATCGTGTTGCCTACCACAAGTTACACCTAAGTCTTTTTGCCTACCAAGTTACACCTAAGTCTTTTTGGCAAGTTGCACCTAAGTCCTTTTTTTTTTAGTTGCACAAAAGTCCAAAATTCCCAACTTTTTTGTGGATAATTTTTGTGAAAAATAAATAATGTATTATCTATAGATAAAACTAATACAAGGTTACAAAGAGTTCAAGTTAAATGCTCTACATACAACTAAAATAAATAAAGAAAATCAACTAATTATAACGACATAATATGGAAGTTAAAGCCATTTGGTTACTATTTGGACCAATGATGAATGCCACAACAATAAGGTACTTTCTTTATTAATAATCAATCTATTGGCATTTAATAAGATAATTGTTATTGGTAATTAATAAAATTTGTTTCAACACTATTGTAGGAAGGCGAATGTAATTTTTTCAAATGGGTGGATCAAGATTTCGGTGAGAATGCAAAAATGCATTATAAATAAATTGAGACTTTAGAATCAAAGGTTAAAGGTTGAGAATAAGAAGTTGAAAGATGGTATCTACATGGATCATGTGCATGAGCTACAAGGTGAACTAGAAGAAATGAAAGTGGCACCGAAATATATAATATTTAGGATAAGAAGATTGTAGAAGGTGATATGTAATTACAAAGTGTGTCTTGTAATATTTATAGCTATTTTTATAACTATAATTATTGAAAAGTTAAAGAATATGAACTTCATAAAATTTGAGGTTGTGTCATGGTAATTTATTAACACTGTCTTATTGGATTAAGAATTTATCGTACTTATAAGAACAAATATATTATTAGCTTTTATAGTGATATTTGTAGTTCATCTTGTATATTTTGGTACATCAAATGAACAGGATATCTATAACAACTCCAAAATGACATTATTAGCTTTTATAGTGATATTGGTAGTTCACTTGTATTCAATTGGTGGTAAATCAAATGCACATTATATTTATAACAACTCTAGAATGGCAATTTCAACATTTAACCAACTTCTAAATGGCATAAGTACCATAAAACTCCAACAAACATTTAACTTTCATTTCACCAACTTCTAATATGTCACAATAACAAGGCAATTTTACAACTTCAATTTCTAAGCAATTTCAAGTTCATTACAACTTCAATTTCAAAACAGATTCAAAATCACAAAGCGAAATTCATCATAAGTTTAAAAATCAAGTTTCACTTTCTCTCCAAGGTTGAATCTTTAACTCTTCTTCTCTTTGCACCCCTCTCATTGCATAAGGTAGATGAAGTGATGTTATTCCTACCACTTCAATTGTAATCTTCTTCGCTGAAAGTCAATTTTAGTTTAGGTATTAAAATCTATAGTAATAGACCTACATGAGTTGTCTGGCCTCATGATTTGAACATTATCTCCATGTAGAAATATGAAAATGAACACGATTATTTAAGACAAATTTGAAATAATAATAATAATAGCATATTCCATATTTCAATTAACTTCCATAGTACTCAATTGAGCCAATTGATTTGTTCAAGTGTACTCTATATCCACTTGTCCTTCTCCCTATACCCCAGCCCCAGCACCTAGTCCTATCTCTATCTCTTCCTCTCACTCTACCTCTTCCTCTTCCTCTTCCTCTAATCATTATATGTATGCTTTCTTGATCTTTATAGGTCTCTTTAGCATGTCTAACATTTGTTAATGTAGTACACATTGAATTTGTGGATTGAAGACCTTATTTTCTCTTTATATTGACACTTGATGATCCTGATATCTTTATATATTTTTCAAAATTTGATTGGTTAGTAATAAAATGGTAATATAAAAATAAGTTCTATAATTAATGAAATTTTGTGGTTATCGAAAATGGCAGCCATAGCATGAGGATGTGGAATCCCTGTCAAATCCCAACATCTACAAATAAAAGCACGATTATTAATTTTCACACAAAACCTATCTAATCTATGCTCAACTTTATATCCACCAACTCCATTCCAATTAACAAAACAACTAAAGTTCTCTTTCTTATTCTCTTCAAACGTTACGTGAGCTTTTGGTGATATGTTAGTATCCCATTTCTACCCAAAATTCCTTTTGATATGCATTCTCTTCATCACCATCTTCCTAATATGCTCCAACATGCCATCTGTAAGCTTTACCCTAGCTTTCAAGATTCAACCATTGAAGGACTCACTCATGTTATTATCTACACAATCACATTTAGAATTGCCACTAAATTATGTCTTATGCCATATCTCTTTGAGATATTGTAATAAAGATTTAACATAACCTGATCTCAAATCATTTAGCACATATAAGTGATCATTAAAATCACGAACAAATGTTGCTTTAACTATCCTCCAAAACTGAAACTTCAGATTATCTTCAGTCCATCTCTATCTCTAATTAGCATAAATGTGCCTTACACACATTCTATGCTCCACATTGAGTAAAAATGTTTTCATTGCATGTAAAAGACCCTAAAAATTGATATAAAAAATATAAATAAAAGTTTTTATTAAGTGCATATATAAACATATATTATTATTTCAATATAGCAAACTTTTTGTATGTCAGATATGAATGTAAGCTACTACCATCTCCAAGTTGTATATCTAAAACAAGAAGCTCTAGAAACCACTTCTATGTTTCAGTACACTCAACATCAAACATACCCTAAAAAATAATAAACATTTGATTATTTTTATCACTTCCAATAGTAGCTAACAATTGTCCTTTTTATATCCCCTTTAAGACACATCTTTATATTCCTATTATTGGTCTTCAACCTTTAGTCAACCCTTTTTACAAACACTAAAACAAATATAGCACCTTGAAAAGATCCTTTTGCCTTTATCATTAGTACTTGTTCTAATTGCCTATGTCGTACCTGAGTTCTTATTCGTCACCTCTTCTCCATACCCTAAGAGTTTGGCAAATTCTTTCACATGAATCTCATGCATAATTTTGATGATAGTTGCTTTTGCTCTCTCACAAGTATTAGAGCTCACATCCACCTTTAACTCCTTCGTCAATAAACCTTTAACTGAACAACCTTAATATTTAATTGTAACTCAATTATTTCCTTGTAGTTGCTTACAATCCATTTTGATATGATGAGCTTATTGATGTTTGTCATTGTATAACTCTGCTTAAGTTCATATCTTTTCATGACAAAATTGTTGTTATTTCTCTCCAAAAAAGTAACCAAGAGAACTATGATCTACATATCACTCTCACTTGAGACTTCTCATTTTTTTAAATGTATTTCAGACCGAAACTCTCTGCAATAGAGTATTTAATCATAAACTTCTTCAGTTCTTTTACACATTTGAAATTCAAACCTACATCCCAAGTAGGAATAATACATGTTGGATCATAATATATTCTTTTAAATTTACCTTCTCCATGCATTGTTTGCATCTTCATTTGAACTTGTGCATTATTGACATGGTTCATCACTTTCATTATACTTACTGTCTTTTTTAGAAACAAAATCCTCTTGATCATCTTTATACCTTTTTCCACTTTCATAGTTTTTCAACATCATTATTCACAGCCTAATCTTTATTTCTTTTCCTGGACTTCCTTTTGTTATATTTTGATCTAACAACTTAGAGCTTATCATCATCTCTTTCTCTTTAACTTTCACATTCCAAAGCGGTCACCAAATCATTATCAATATCAACCTTTTTAGTAGAACCGTTATATTGATCCTTATTAGGCACATTATCATTAGTAGAAGCATTAGGAACACCATCTTCATTACACACATAATGAACAATATTAATACCATCATGTTTAATAGCAATAACATCGTGCTTAGGGTTTACAAATTCATGCTTCAAATTCAAAACATCATGCTCACCATCGCGCACATTATTCAAAATTTCATGCTAAACTTACAAATCTTTAATAGGCACACTACTATCATCATTTTCATTTATAATACAAATTTTCTTCAATGTTTCTCTATCATCTATATTACTTATTCATAAGATAAACAGTTCATCGTTTGTGTAATGACTATCTTCTTCTTCATTATTTTTTGGATCTATGTTATCATCACCATCATCCATATTATCTACTTTTGATGCTTTCTCTTCATTATACTCACATTCCAAATAAAATCCAATCTTCTATACTTTTCAACAATATAAATAAAATTAGATATTTTTGAGTCATCTATAATCTTAATCAACCTACCTTCTTTATGTTTATTCGGTTGCTTATACACTTTATCTAATCAATCATACCAATTATGCTCAACAATCCCTATGATACTAAACTAATATAATTTGTTTGGACCAATACCTTTAACTAATATTTTACTACTACCAATGTATTGAAATGAATTATTCCTATTGATTTCTCCCCTATAGTGAAACATAATTCCTTTTTCAATGGGATCTGACATCCAAATAAAATAAGAATTCAATCTCAATCATGCAATAAATCCCTAATTTAATAAGAGCAACTTTCATTGAAACTAAAATCCCCAGTTTATGCAAGAAGTCTAACTTTGGAAATTAGGAAAATTGCTAACTTACCTCATTGTGGACCAATAAGTCATACCATGCCAACTATAATGTTAGCTATTACAAAGATATCCCTCATAATTTTCTAAGGCCATAATATGTATACAAGAATGGCTATTGTCACAAAAGCCTTCATGAATTCCTGTTTATGCATTAAATTAATAATTTAATAATAGTGAAAATTGCTAATTTAAGTAGAAGCTAAAACCCTACAAATTAAGGAAATTGCTAATTTATCTCACTATAGACTAACTACACCATGTTAGGGAGAATCTCCTTCCTACTCCTCTGTCATAGAGAGATCCCTTCTAATCCTTTAAGGCCTATCTCTTCCTTCACCCTTTGTTCTAACCACCTCTTTGGCTCTTATCTTTTTTCCCCTTTCTGTTATTATCAAAATGATAAGTTAAACATTAAGGATCAGAAATTCTTATGAAACGAAAGCATTTGGTACTTAAAAAATTTCTTCTTTGTTTTTTTAATCAAAATGTAGCATTTACATGTTAAACTAATGTTTCTCTTAAACACTCCCCCAACTAAAGAAATAAGTTACAATTACAGGACAATAATGTAAATAAACATTAAAAAGTCAATACATCTTGACACGTTACCATAGGGGTGGAGCGTGTTACATAAACTCAATCTTACGGTGAAGTCATGGTTAAAAAAGAAAGTTTAAGGTCAATTTGGCAAAAACAAAGTTGCAAAACTGTAACATCCTATATGTTATACATATAAGAGACAACTTCTTTTTTTTCCCCATTCTCTCGTATTTTCATTTTAGACCCCCCTTCCCCAAAAGCTACTATTCACGAATTCCCTCTCTTTAACCATTCTTCACCACCGGTGATTTAAACCGGTTAGTGATATATATCAATCTCTTCCTCTTGACAAGTCCCTCACAACCATACACATTTCAATTGCCATCACCTCCGAAATCATCGCAAACATAGATGAGAAAAACTAACGAAAAATGTCAATCGTCGACCCATCGCTTCCGGTGGTTGTTGTCGATCACCATCACCACCATTCAACTCGTCTCGACATCAAGAACAAAAGCTCCATGGATTGCTTTCCAAGTTTATTTACTGTGTCTAGATAGGAGCTTTCGCTAATAATTTATCTAACAATTTATGAAAATGCTCTCTTATTTAACTGCATTTTTCTAATGAATTTTTTAAGAATATTGAATTTTTCGGACTAAAATATAAATAAATAAATATATCTTAATTTGTAAATGTGAATAAACAAAAGACAAAAATATTATTTTTCTTTTATTTTAAAAATCTAATAAGCATCGTGTATAAAAACTTCTAATTAATATTTTAACAATTATAATATTTATAATATTTATTTTTAATATTAAAAATGGAATTACACATTTCAATTCTAGCATAAAAATTTGAAGTAAAAAATTGGGATCCAAGCCAAAGCTTTTAGGTGACTAAAAACCTTAAATTGATGAATCTAAAGCGATAAACAATATCATAATAAATCAATTAATTAGGATTAAATGAAAAAGGAAGAATTCTAGTTTTTTTGTTATTGTTAGTAAATTTGAAAACTAGAATTGGATTAGGGGGTTTTCTGTCCAGGCAACATCCTAACAATTGAAGATAATGTTGACGCATACATGCACAATTTCATAGAAGTCAAGCCTCTCTTGAAGTTTCTAAGAAATTTCTTGGGAGTTATCGGATGACCTTGGCGAACCGGTTAGAACTTGATGCTTTACCAACAAGCTCCAAGTAAAAGTCATAATCAACATGTGTTATTTTTGCTTTACAAATCAATATCTAGGCTAACTGTGGATAATGTGAGTTAGTAGAGTTATGTGCGTCGTATCCAACCTAAAGTAGAAATGAATGGAAGTAATAGATTCCAGAACCTAACTCACTAGAAATAGTGCCTTCCTTTACAATTTGCTTATCATGATAATTTTTTGTTCCTCTTTGCATTTTTTCTACTGTGAAGTTAATGATAGGATTACATCTACAATCAACAAATGTGACCATCTTCTATAGTAACTTGCTTCATGAATGTTCTGCAATTGTTAGTTGCCAACTCCTAATGATTCTAGGCCGTGAAACCTGCCATATTCTATCTATATAACACATCCCTGATTAAATACTATGAACAAAGAATGTTTAGTCTTGTGCGGCTTGTTCAATTCATGTTTTACCACTTTTATTTAACAAAAATCCTTAACATAACTAGAGATCTGTAATGCTTATAAACAAAAGTCTACTACTCATTTCCAAGTTATTATTCAAGGGGGTTTAGTCAATAAGAAGAGAAAAACTTATTCCTTTCAGATGTTATATCGATGGAGAGCAATACAAAGTTAAACAATGTCAAATTATGCCTTTCAAATTATTCAGGCTACCCTATCAATTTTTCGAACTTGTAGGGCCGATTATGATTTCATTCAGTGCCTTAAGACATAGAGATGAAAAAGAAAAGAAATAATAAAACCATAACGCACAAAGGGATTGTATTATATACAAAAATGCTTGTTTGATAAAATCAATAAAATAAAAAAAAAGTGAATGAATCTTGATGAGCAGTAAGTAGCAAAGGGACAATAGGGGCTTTGTGAATTTGCCCAAGTTCTTTTGCCACTTCAAATTGTTCTGTTGAATCCTTAAACGCGTGCAATTGCAATAGCTTCAAGTTGCAACTTTTTCCAGGATATTGTCCCTCTGCTACAACAAAAGGATCCATCTCAAATCCGTTCTTTTACATTTGTTGTTTCACATGTACTATATCAACCTATTTTCAAGTCAAAAGCTATAGCGAAAACAATCAAGTACATTTTTCTCTCCGAGCATATATGTTTTCATGGACTATAAAGTTATGTTTAGTTAGTGGTTTATTAATGGAATGGAATGGAATGGATTGTAATATTATTCCATCGTCTAGGAGGAGAGTTTATAATAGAATGGAATTGGATGGGATAGAAGAGGAGGGTTTCATATTATGTCTCATTCCTGTTATTCACAAATGCAATCATTACTAATTACAAAGCCAATATCTACATTTTATTTAGAGCTTTAACTACACAATAAGATTGGCATACCTCTAATGTTTGGCATGGAATCCTAATGCATTCTCTCCATTTTGGACACCACAACCTATTAATATCAACAAACCTTGTGCAAGAGAGGGAGCTTATGGTAGAAGACCTAAATTTTTGTTTTCACTCCCACACTCTATATGCCTACAATCACACCATATGTTATTCTTTAGAACATGTTCTACCCTAAGGGGTAGAAAAGGATAATTGTGTCATTTCAACGATGTTATGAACTATAGTTTAATGGATCAATATATAATTATTAGGGTACTACCATGTACCCTAAATGCAATTATTAGGGTACTACCATGTGCCCTAAATGCAATTAGAAAATTATTAACCATCCCGTTATAGTTATTAAGCATACATTATGTAATTCGATTAATGGTTATGAATATAAAATTAATGTTATGATTATATTAGTCCATATATTTCTTACGTTCTCTGACTTGGACAATATAATCAAACCACTATACAAATCTCCATCATCCAAAAGCAGTCAAACAAATCATATGCAGTATGATATTGACAGGATATATATACTACAGATGATTAGGCCTTGGAGATGTTCAAATACAATAATAACCATTAAAACAATATGTATGTAGTACAACAATTGAGACAACACATTTGTCTCCTTTTATAATTGTCATTTCATCAAAACATATATACATCAACATATATATGTCATTATTAACAAGAATTGACTTCAAACATCATTATGCATGTTTCATATATAAAAGTCATAAGCAATTCATACAAAGTACTAACATGTTCAATACAAAATAGCAAACTCCCACTAATCTTATTAAGCTAGGCTGCTAACAATCCTATACAGGAAACGTGTTCTGCAAACACACATATAGGTAAGCCTTTTGTAAGTGGATATGCTAACATGCTAGCTGTAGGCGTATACTCAACAGTAATGAAGGATTCAGCGACTTTCTCTTTAACAAAATAATACTTTATATCAGTATGTTTTGAGCAAGAAATACTTCTAGTATTCTTAGAGAAAGCTACAACTTTGAAGTTATCATAATACAATACCCAATGATAAAATAAAATTTCGTAGCCATATTGCTTGACAAGCTACCTCATAGCATTTCATATACTCTGCCTCTATGGTAGAGGATGCTGGGAGTGTCTATTTGACACTTTTTCATGATACAACTCCTCTAGCCATCATAAAGATGTAGCATGAAATGGGGCTTTTATCATCTACACATCCTGTATAATCAGCGTCACTGAACCTAACTAGATCAAGAGTGTCAATTTGCTGATAAGTCAACATATGATCTTTGTTACCCTAAAGATACTTCATAACATTCTTAGCTGCTTTCCAAAGGCCAAGTCTAGGATCACTTAAGTATCTTCTCAATACGTCTACAAAAAAAGCAATAGTAAGGCGTGTGTATACTTGAAGATGCATTAAACTGCCTATAAGTGATGCATAAGAAACGACTTTCATTTCATATCTCTCTTTATTATTTTGTGGACATTGGGCCTTTGAGAATTTGTCACCCTTCACTATTGGTGCCAATCTATGAGAATAAGAATGCATATTGAATCTTTTCAAGATTCGATCAATGTAAGTCTTTTAAGACAATCAAAGAATCTCATCAACTTTATCTTGGAGAATCTGAATTCCAAGTATGTAAGAGGCCACACCAAGATCATATCAAAATGGCTAAATAATAGTTGTTTTGTCTGAAGTAATAGATCAATATCATTAAAAGCAAGTAGAATGTCATCAACATATAATACCAAAAAATGAAAATGCTCCCACTAAATTTTATATATATACATTGATCAACTACATTCTCCTTAAAGCCATGTGTAGTGACAACCATATCAAACTTAAGATACCACTATCTTGAAGCTTGCTTTAACCCATTGATGGACTTCTTGAGCTTGCAAACTATGTGTTCTTTACTAATCATCTTGAAACCAACTAATTGAGTCGTATAAAATCTTTATACAAATCTCCATTTAAAAAGGTATTCCTCACATCTATTTGATTGAGTTCCAAATCAAAATGAGCAACTATAGCCATGATGATTCGTAGTGAATCTTTGGCAGAAACTGGTGATAAGGTTTCTTTGAAATCAATCCCTTCTCACTGGCTATAGCCTTTAGCCACAAGTCTATCCTTCTACCTTTCTACTTGTCAACTTGAGTCATGTTTGATTTTGTAAACTCATTTGCACCCAATGGGTTTCAAACCTTTAGGTAATTCAACCAACTCCCAAACTCCATTTTGTGACATGGAACTCAACTTATCTTCTATTGCATTCATCCATAATGTAGATTGAGGACTATTCATGGCTTCTTGATAACTGACCTGTTCAATATTATCTTCTACAACAAACATATGTTCCTACAAATAGATAACATAGTCATCATGAATGACAGGTCTACGTGTTCTTTGTGATCTCCTGATAACAACTTCATCATCCCCAGTATTAATGACTTCATCATGTGCTTGATTATGAGGTTTATCAAGAGATTCTTCTAGAATATGTTCAATCATAGGGTCATTAGTAGGAGCGGAAATGACTAGTACAAGAGTTATAATACGTTCTTCCCTAAATAAAATTTCTCTTGACCCTCGACTTAAACTAAATTCATCTTCAAAATAGACAGCTCTATCTGATTCTATAATTCCGGTCATTTGAGATGGGCAATAGAATCTAGAACCCCTTGATCCGATGGTGTAGCCTACAAAGTAGCCACTAATAGTTTTCGGATCAAACTTCTTAGATTGTGGATTATAAGGCCTTACTTACGCTTTGCATCTCCAAACATGAAAATGACATAAGCTTGGTTTCTTACTTAACCATACCTTGTATGGAGTCTTTGGGACTGACTTGCTAGGTACTTGATTCAAAATATAAGCAGTTATCTTCAACGCCTTACCCCATAAAAATTCTGACAAACGAGAATGAATCATCATACACTACAACATATCAAAAAGTGCGTGGTTTCTTCTTTCTATGATTCCATTCTGCTGAGGTGTTCTTGGCATTGTATATTTTGCTTGAATACCACATTCTTGCAAGTATCTAGCAAAAGGCCCTAGATTCCTTCCATTCTCATCATAACGCTTATAATACTCTCCACTTCTGTCAGAATTAATTACCTTGATTTTCTTCCCCTTTTGAAGCTCAACATTTGTCTTGAAAATCTTAAATGCCGCCAAACATTCAGATTTTCATGAATGAGCTCCACATGACCGTATTAAGAAAAATCATCAATAAAATTGATGAATTGTTTATAACCACCCATAAGAAGTGGAATAAATGACCCACATATATTAGTATGAATCAACTCCAACAATTATAAGAACCTGTCTGTTTTGTTTTTTCTAACCTTAGCGGTCAACTTTCTTTTAATATAATCAACACAAGTAGTAAAATATGAACAATTAAGTTCCTAAAGTACACCATCTTTTACCAACCTCTTCATTCTGTCTCTAGAAATATGGCCTAAATGTTTGTGTCATAGCATAAAAGATCTTAAATCCAACCTCATACATTTGGAACCAACAAATAGTATAGAAGAGGAAGAAGCAACAGTAAAACCAAGTTTGTATAAATTTTCACATAAAATTCTATTTCTCACCAAAAGAGAGTCACGATACAAAGTCAGTTTTCCAGTTCCATAAAGAAGACTATTACCTAATCTATCCAAAATGGATACATAAATCAAATTCCTCCTAATAGAGGCTAAATAAGCGACATCATGTAACACCAAAAGATGTCATGTATTCAACTGTAGTCTAATTGTTCTAAAAAAATTCAACTTTAACTTTGGTATCATCTCCTATATACACATGTTGCTTAGAACTAGTCGGCCTTCTTCGACTTATTAGTTTCTACAAGGAATTCGTAATGTGAATTATTGCTTAAATATCTAACCACCAAGTATTTGAGGGCACATCAATAATATTAGACTCTAAACAAACCATCACAAGACAATTACCTTTCTTCTCTAAGTGAGCTTTGAGTTTTCGATAATTAGCTTTCTTGTGCCCAAAATTATGACAAAAGTTGCACTTCCCTTTGAAAAACTTTTTCTTCTGACTAATAGAAGATGAGCCTGCCTGTCTACTTCCTTTAGGATTAACAACTTTCTTTTTGAAAGGCTTTTGGTCACTTGAGCTATTAGAAGTGAACTTCTCTTTTGAGAATTGTTATGGTTTGTTATCATGGAGATGCTTCTTGCCCTTCCCTTTTTCATTGCATCCTCATCCTTGGCAAGAAAAACAATAATCTCCTCAACAATCCATTGCTCTTTTTGAGCATTATAGCTTGATCTGATCTAATCAAATTTGGAAGGAAGAGTTCTCATCACAAACTATACCATGTAATCTTCACCCAGGTCCATATCCATAGCCTTAAGCTTATGGTAACAACCTATGAGCTTGTCCATGTGGGCCCTAATGTCACTTGCACCATTATAAATGGTGTGATCAAGAATGTTTAAGTACTCATTCTGCTGGGATCGAAACCCAACCGCTTAAACTTAACACTTTCACTCTTGCTCTGATACCACAACTGTTGGGACCGAAACCCAACCGCTTAAACTGGAAGACGGAACGAAAATCACATAGCGGAAGCAACATCAAATCAAATCGAATCGAACCTAGACTGTCCAATCTGAAAAAAAAATCCGGTATAAATTTTTCTTTTTCTTCTTTTCTTTCATCTTCCTTAATCAATTTCTCATTTCATAATCATTTCTTATACACTCATATGAATCCCAATTCTCATTTTTATACCCATTCTA
>JANVCQ010672385.1:0-15892 GCA_025531925.1 Erythroxylum plowmanianum | reverse complement strand
ATCTCGAAGTAAATCGAAGATCCCGATCTGAAATGATAGATAATGGTACTCCACGCACTCTCACTATCTCATTTACATACAAATCTATAAGCCTATCCAAAGAATAGTCAGGACGAACGGGCAAAAAATGAGCAGATTTGGTAAACTTATCCACAATTACCCATACTGCATCATGCATCCTTTGAGTAAGAGAAAGTCCAGTGACAAAGTCCATAGTAATGTTATCCCATTTCCACTAAGGAATAGAAATAGGATGTAACAAACCAGATGGAACTTGGTGCTCAACTTTAACCTACTAGCATGTCAAGACATTTTGATACATATTCCACAATATCCTGTTTTATACCTGACCACCAGTAATACTACTTCAAATCTTGATACATCTTGTTTCCACCCGGATGCATAGAAAATACTGTATTATGAGCCACAAACAACAACTTCTTCTTCAATTCATCATTAGCTGGTACACACAATCGATCCTTATAATACAATTCACCATCACCTTGCACAGAAAAATTAGACTATTTACCTTCTTAAGTAGCTAAGATAAATTGTTGTAACTTATCATCAGCTTCTAAGCATCACAAATTTCTTGCCTCCGCTTAGGCCTTGCTTTCAACTGAGCTATTAAAGCTCCATTAGATTCAAGTTCCCATTCACCTCGCTTCACTAATAATGTTGAAATTGTCTTTCGATTTAAAGCATCTGCCACAACATTAGCCTTACCCAGATGATAATCCATAATACAATCATAATCCTTAAATAGTTCTAACCAACGCCGTTGTCTCATATTGAGTTCTTTCTAGGTAAGTAGATACTTCAGACTCTTATGATCTGTGAAAATTTTACACCTTTCATCATACAAGTAGTGCTACCAATTTTTCAAGGCAAATACTACCGTTACAAGCTCCAGATCACGAGTAGGGTAGTTATGTTCATGAGTCTTTAGTTTCCTAGAGGCATAAGCAACTACTTTTCCTTCCTACATCAAAACACAACCCAAACCTGTTCCAGATGCATCACTAAACAAAACATACTCCTTACCAGAAATAGGTTGGACCAATATAGGAGCTTCATTAAGCATACTCTTCAGTTGATCAAAGCTACTCTGACATCTATCAGACCATTCGTACTTCACTCCCTTCCATAATAGTTTAGTTAAAGGGGATGCTATCACCAAGAACCCCTTAATAAACTGATGATAATAACTAGCCAGACCTAGAAAACTTCTCACTTCTGTCACATTCCGTGGTGGCTTCCAATTAACAATCGCCTCTATCTTGCTAGGATCAACTCTAATTCCTTCTAAAGAGACAACATGCCCTAAAAATGATATCTCCTGAATCCAGAAATCACACTTTCTCAGCTTAGTATACAACTGTCTTTCCCTCAGAGTCTATAATACAATTCAGAGATACTCACTATGATCCTGTTCATTCCTAGAATAGGCCAGGATATCATCAGTAAGCACTTTAACAAAATGGTCCAAATAAGGCCTAAACACTTTATTCATTAGATCCATAAATGCTGTTGGAGCATTAGTTAACCCAATGACATTACTAGGAATTTATAATGTCCATAACGGGTCCTAAGTGCAATCTTCGGTACATCCACATCCTTTATCAGAAGCTGATAATATCCGGATCTTAGATCTATCTTCGAAAACACTCCTGCATCTTTCAACTAATCAGATAGATCATCAATCCTTGGCAATAGATACCTATTCTTCACTGTGACTCTATTTAACTACCTGTAATTGATGCACATTTGCAATGTGCCATCCTTCTTAACAACAACACTGGTGCTCCCCACGATGATACATTAGGTCTAATAAACCCTTTATCAAAAAGTTCTTGTAACTGCACCTTCAACTCCTTAACTCAATAAGAACCATTCTCTACGGTGCTCTAGATATAGGCGCAGTACCAAGCATAACTTCAATAGATAACTCCACTTCCCTTTCAAGACGGAGTCTAGGTAATTCCTCAAGAAATACATCTAGAAATTCATTCACTACAGGAATGTCAAGCATTTTTCCACCCTCCTTCTTAGAATCAAGCTCAAAAGCTAGATAAGCTTTACAACCCTTCCTGAGAAGCTTTCAAGCTTGCATATTAGATACCACCTTAGCCAAGGAGCTATTGTAGACGCCATGCAATATTACTTCAGACTGATCAGATCTCCTAAATATAACTATCTTAGCCTTACAGTCAATTACTACCTGATGCTTGGATAACCAATCCATCCCCAGAATCAAATCAAATCCATGGAAAGGTAATCTGATCAGATCTACTACATAGTCATTTCCTTGAATCATAATTGGACAATTCTTATACACTTGATTAACCAACACACTATTACCTAGAGGACAGGTTACCTGTATGTCATACTCTAACTGATCTATAAGCATCTCCTTATCAAACACTTCTCCAACACATATAAATGAATGTGAAGATCCAGGATCAATTAATGCATACATTTTAGAATCAAAGAGAGAAACCATACCAGCAATAACATCCAGTGCATCCTCATCCTCACGAGCTTTCAGTGCATAAGCTCGAGCCGAAGTAGTAGGCACAGCTGGTCGATTCACAGTTTCTAAATTGGAACTCGGATTAGCTCTGTTCTGATTATATCCTCTTTGACCTCTACCTTGGCCTTTATTCCCAACTGATGCATAAGAAACCTCTCCACCAGCTTGTGCTATCTCATATTGTCTCAGAGGGCAATTTGCTATCATATGTTCTATACTGCCACAACGAAAGCATGCACCTGTAGCTCTCCAACAGACACCCCAATGATGATTAGAGCAGTGTGGGCACTCTGGGGCACCAGAACCTTGGCCCCCAGAGGAACCCCTACCAAAGACAGTTGACGTGGGAAAGTTTTGTTGCCTTCTCCTAGTCACAGATCTCTGAACAACTTTCAGTGCAGAGGAAGTACCTTCCTGACTTCGTTTCCCCGAGGATTGGCCACCTCTAGTAGAGTCTCTTCTCTGACTTTGTTCTTTCCTGATCATCTCCTGTCTTTCTATTTTCATTGCAACTTGTACCAACTGATGGTAAGTAGCTTGTTGCAACAGAGTAAACACTACCAGATGCTCCTTGATAGAGTCATGCAATCCCTCCTTGAACTGATGGCATCAAAACTCTTCAGTAAGTACAGATTCAGGGGCATTCTTACTTTCCCGGTCGTACTTAGCAACTGATAAACTACTCTGCTTTAGATTCAGAAATTTCTTCCACCTATCCTTCCTATAAGCCTCCATCACATACTTAGTTTTAAATTTGTGGCAAAGAATTCCTAAGTCAGAGACACCAGCAGCTGAGGATTACTCAGAACAAACTTCCACCATTCATAAGTTGCTCCCTGTAGAAGGGAGACAGCACAGTGCACCATCTGCTCTACTGGACAACTGATCTCATCCAACACCCGCTTAACCTTCTCTATCCAGTATTCAGCTCTCTCATATTCCTCCAGAGATGTCCCAGTAAATTCCTCAGCCCCATACTTCCTCAGCTGATCAATTGGAGCCTTGGGTGCTATCATCTGAAGCAGCAATGTCATCATATCCTGGGATAGCTTAATCAAAGCCTCTCCCTGAGCTAGAGGAGGTGGTGGCATCCCAGCTTCACCTCGATTGGCCACCTAGGGTCTAGGTATTTTTGGACGAGTTTACTCCAGCTGATTGCTCTCAGCAACTTCGTCAATAGATTCGCAAGATCCTTCCATCGAAAATTCTATAGACAAAATATGGGACATCGCATTAGGCCAAAACATAACTTATACACTCAATAAAAGCAATAGTTAAGCGCTGGTTAAACCAGAATCGCCTAAACCATACTATGATACCAAAAAGATGTGATGCCTTAATACCCCTAGGAGTATACGAGACACCACGTAGACAATATTCATACATGCATGTAGAATCGAGACAAAACCAAAACATATGAAACATTCATCATGCATCCTCAAGCTCAAAGTAGAAGCAATTCAGAGCAAACATACATCATAATACACTGAGCTTAATACAACTTGTTCCAAACTGGAACTAGTCTAAATTAAGGTTATAACAAACCTTCAAATAAATCCAAACATCATATACATCAAAGACAAGCCAAAAACAAACTCCAAAAATACAATTTTAACAAAATAAGACTAGACTCCATTGGCCATTGTGGTTGACTCATCCTAGTCTTTATGTTCTCCTCTCTGAGCCTACACGGGGTAAATCCACCGTGCTAAGCATATAACTTAGTGAGTAATAACTAATCTATGAATAAACTGACAACTAATTATACACAATCATGATATATCAGAAGCATGCATTAATAATTTATCGGAACGAACAATTCAAACATATTATATTGGATCTCAAACAGATTGTAAAGAAAACAAAACTGAGCCTCAAAAGAGGGTATAAACCCTTTATAATCATAACACAATTTCTTGTTTATATCATAGTCAAACAGAAATTAGAATACAAAAATCATATGACTATTAAATCTACTTATAGAAGCAGGTAACGGGACTTATATAGGAGATACCGTGATTGGTATCAGTAAGAGAGACTAAGTCTTGATATCAGGAGACACATAAGTGTCAATACAGGAGACACCGAAATGTTGATACAGGAGACACCGAGGTGTCAATAACAGAAGTAGCTACAGACCCTTCTAGGCATGCCTATTTACCCATGACAAGGACTTGGCAGTTCTAAAAACCAAACAAATTCATTTCATGTTCAACATAATTAGCCAATCATTGCTTTCATGCCAAAAATTCAACATATCAATCTGACAGCTTTGCAAATCATTCAATGGACCAAAAGCAGTAGCAAACAAAACAGTCAAAGCAAAATTATCAAATTTGACCATCTAAATTACTTTTAAAAATACCATCTAAAATTACTTACAAAAGCTCCCTTATTGTTTATTGCCTCGAAGTCTCGACAATATCTGGAATCGTTCGCTTTAAGAGTTCCTGTAAAACATTCAATACAAACATATATTACTATTGTGCACAATTACGAATTCAATTATACACACTCATGTATACTGAATATGTATGATGCATGTTCATGAAAAATTCCAGGTTTCTTATCCTTAATCTTCTCACATTATCATTCACGTGAAACCAAACTCAATTATTTTATTATTTTACACTCAACTTTCGGGTCCACGTTGCTCAATTATTTTCATCAAGTAGTTGAAGTAATTAGGTAATACTTCCTTCTAGAAAGTTGTCCCTCTTTGTCTTAGGTTTCCAATGATACTAAGTTCGTCCAATTTGGTTTAATATATTAAAAGTTATACTCAAACGATTTTGGACTATTCTTATGCTTCAACAGAATTCTTATCTCAAATTCCAATCAAATTATGAAATTCTTAAAGGAAGAATTAGAATTTAATCTCCTGAAAATATTTGTAGGCTTATGTCTCTAGTTTACACCAAATAAAAAATCACTCCATTCTGATAACTACAGAGAAAGTTATGGCTAAAATACCAAAGTATATTTAAGCTATCAGGAAACTTCGTCGCGGCGAACTTTCCAGATAGTAAAATTCTTCAACATTTTCTTAAAAGTTTGCCGCGGTGAACTCAATGAGTTGGTCGCGGTGAATTTTTACAAAAATCAATTCCTTTGAGTTAGTTGCGGCGAACTAAAAAGAGTTGACCGCGATGAACTTTATTATGTTTAATCTTCTTCTTCCTCTCTTCTCCTTAATTCCTCATCACAAACTTATACCCTTACATTTATCCCTCTTATTCACTTCCATATCAACTCAAGTTAGCCCCAAAACAACTCAAATTCAATTTTATACTCAAAACGCCAAAACCTATCATACACATATTTTACCATCTTCAACTCTCTCTCTCTCTCTATTGTAACTTTTTCAGAAACTCAATCTCACTTCAATATAGCTCCAATACTTGCAAACAATTCCTCTAACTCATTTTCTTAACTCATCAGTACACACACACAATTTATAAATCCAAACTTCACACTTAGCATCAAAATCCAATTAACACACTTGCAACTTTAAATTTCCAGCATTTTTCCCACATTCACAGTTTCAAATCCTCATCTAAGTCATTTAGGACATGTATTCTCTAAACTCTATTGCTATACCTTCACATGCATGCATTCATTTACACAGCAAAACATCATTGAATTCACTTATTTGAATCAATAATAGCTCCAGTAGTGATTGCGGTGGATGAAGGGTAATCAAGCATAAAAATTTACTTTAAAGAAGCCAAATACACAACCATAACCAACTTGGTATTTTTCGATGTAAAACAAAGCCAACGAAGAACAAACTCCAGCTGCAAAACTTCCCTTCCTAAAAGATGAGTGTACTTCGCATGTAATTCACATGTCATCCAAGTAAGACTACCACATGTCACCACAAATGTAAGCCACTTGTCAATATTAAATCAGTCCACGTGTCACATTAGGATTGGTGCAAATTTCAATATTTTTCTAAAATTTGCCAAAAATTCCAAATAACGCCAAAAATCTCCAAATGAGTATTTCATAATTTAATCGCATTTATCAATCCATTTTATCCAAAAAAATGTCATGAATGCATGCACAATAATTGTATGTGACCAAAATGCTTATGCACAAATAAGCAAATATTCAAATATGCAAAGCATAAAATGTATTGAATTTTCTTAATATTCTAACCCCTAATATAAGGCGTTACAACTTTTGTTTTATATACTATTCATTATATGTACATCTACTCAGTTGTTGTTGATTTGTGTTACTATTATCTCCTTTTATGTTTATTATTACTAAAAACAAAAAAAACAAAGAAAAAGAAAAAGGAGATCCAATAGTAGCATTGGTTAGTAATGAGTAGTTGTAATCCCATGTTTCTATTTGCACATTTCGGAATTTTTTTTATTATCCCACGTTACTTAGTGCTTTATGAATGCTTGTGAGTAGCATTTGCCCTTTTTACCTTACCTTAACCTAAGCCCTATTATAACCTTTAGTAAAAGCCCTTTCGATCTAAGATGACATGTATTCTATGTAGTGGAAAATAGGTGAATTTGCAAGCCTATGATAGTGTAATCTCTTAGAAGAAGCTTTTAGTGAAACACAACCTTTATAAATTTAAGTGACATGAGTGAATATCGTGAGGAAGGTCTATTTTAATTTTATAATTGCTTTTGATCAAGGATATTTACCTTTGATTTTGTTTATGGGCATTGATGAAAAGATTATGATATATGTAGTAGCTTAATACTTGAGTTTGCCGAAGTTTAAATGATTGTAAATACTTGATCCTCGTTGAAAATGAAATGACATAATATGTTAGTTGTAACCTAAGTAAGTTGCTTAAGGACAAACAACAATTCAAGTGTGGGGGTGTTGTTAATGAGCATTTTTATATTAATTTTAGATACATAATTTGTTAAACTCTTTTCCATTTAATGTTTAAATTGCACTAAGTAAGAATTATTTGTTTTAATTTTAGGCTAAATGTGGAACCTTGAAAAGCCTAAAGCAAGAAAAGCTTTAAGAGGAAGCAAGGGAAAAACATTAATGTTTTTTACAAAGAAAGCAACAGCCACACTTTTGGTGTAAAGGATAGGTTAAAACATGAACGAGGTTAAAAACGTGAGAGGGGGATCATCAAAAACCCAAAGTACAACTATGTGGACATTTTGAATGGAGAGAAAAACAAAACAGAATAAGGTGGTGGCACAAAGAAGGGACAGTAACGTGAGTGTATGTGTTTAATGACGGTGGACCAAAAAATCCTCATTAAATCATTCAATTCGAAAGGCTAGTGGCGCAGAGGGAGAGTAGCAACATGAATGTGATCTGAAAGACAATGAATACATAAGATAGAAGTGAGAGTGCTAACGCAACATACTTGAAGCAGCTGGCAGTGAAAACAGTGAGTTGCGTGAACAAGATGTGTGAATAAGGTGGACCAAGAGCTTTATTTGTCATATCAACAAGGAGAGAAAAAGAGAGGTTGGTGGCAGCAATCAAGGAATGAAGAGCTGGCGGTGGAGATTGGAGAAGGAATGTGCATGAATAAAATGGGAAAGTAGACCAACAATGTTATTAGTCACATCAATAAATGTGAAGGAGAGGAGAGTAGCGTGATAGAAGACAAAAGACAGAAAAGAGTTACAGTGTTGTGACGAATTTGAATGGGTAGACCACCAATCTTATTTGTCGCATCAGTGAAATAGGAAAAAGGGGCAGCTGGTGGCACAAATAGAAAGGAAGGAGTGTGATCTGAGGGGATTCAATAGAGAGAAATAATAAAGCAGCTGGTGGAAAAGAGAACGGAGCGTGAGCAGGGGCTGTGCGTGAATAAGGGGGTGGACTGGAGAGGTTATTTGTCATGCCCATAAACAAGAATGCAGGAGAGAGTTGCAGCTGAAGACAGAGGAGTGAGAGAATACACAACAGCTGGAGAAACTAAACATTGGGTGTTTTTTAATTTGTTGTTATTCCTTAATTATTTTAATTTTTGTGGATTTAATCAATGCAATTATATATTATGACCATGATTTATGTTGGATTGATGAATCTATGTAAGTAAGTTTTTTTTCCAATTAAGGATAGGATTGATATTAGATTATGACAATTTTGAGGTATGGATTTTTGATTGATTGAATGCATATTTAGCCTAATTTAGCTTGATCACCTAGATTAAAGCCTGAGATGATTGAATACCATAACCAATGGGATTTAACTTGTTAGAAAATCAATCAAGTAACATACTTGAGACTAAAGTGTAGAGCAACCATAGGATCTTGTATGAGGATACCTAGGATTAACAAACTTAATTTTAGGCTTCTCATATTGAATGCCTTTTATTCTAAATTACCTATGAACCAAGTAGGTAACTCAGATTTAGAAGAGAATGGAATTCATATGAACATTGGGTTCGATTTGCTTAAGTGAAGTAATTCCTAGATCAATCCACTGTTACAATTTTTAGTATCCAATCTAATTGAAATCTAATACCTTAGCCAATTTCTATCATTTGATTAAATCTAGTCATTTTTAATTCATACTTTGCTTCTTGCATATTTCGTTGATTTACTTATTTTATTTTACTTTCAAATCAATCAATTTTTTATTATGTTGGAATCCTTTAGGTAGGATATCTAGTTCTTATCGTTTTATATTACTTGTCGACGGGGTACGCTTGCCTCTAGATGGTCTAGATATAATTTAATTTACATTGTTTTGTTTAGACCGCATCACAAATCTATCTGCCTTCATGTTGAAAACACCTAAGATGGGAGACCTTGGAGCAGACAATTAGACCTAATACCACGATGCCTTGCATCGCTTTCATCTACTTCAAATTTTCACAAGAGTCGCTCAGTTGAAAGTTGTAGTATGGTGGACACCTATATGGTGTATAATCTGCTAAAAGGGAACAAAATGAAATCTTCCAATTGTGATCTTAAGGTTCATGGTAGATAGGGAAATCATAAGAATATCAACAGTTGCCTACCTTATGGAATGTTGCTTACCAAGATCTTCAACCATTATGGAGTTCTTTTTGCAAATCTGAATTGGTATACACTGGCTAAGTTTCACCCTTCCATTGCCTATCAATTTGGATACATATTGTAAAACAATGTTTAGGAAGACAAAAGATCTGAAAGAGTAGTAGAAAAATTAGATAATGCTCCAGACTAATAAGCCCTTGTTCCTTCTCAGGATGAAAATGTATAGTGAAAATTTTCAACAACAACTAAAGAATATTCAAGCCAAGCAAGAACAAATGTGAGAATAAATAGATAGCATACATAATCAACTTCTTAACATGCAAATTTTGCTCAGAAGAATCCTTGAATCTTATCAATAACTCTATTGATACTTGCTTTCTACTTGGCTCATTTATACAGATGGTTCTGTTTGATGCATCATTTACTCTTTTCCTCTATTTGATTCTATTTTATTTCCTCCCTATACTCTATTTCTTTTTAATGATGACAAAGGGAAAGAGATTATATGATTTTTTTGCATATTTTCCACATATTTGATGATATATTTCTAACTGCGTAATTCTCAATGCTACTCGAAAATATATATGATTGATTATGTTGTTGAAATTGTGAAAATATGTGATATATAAAAGATAGGTATCTTCCAAAATTATCTATTATCTCTCTAAATTTTGAAAATATATATCTATTATTGATTGTCACCATCAAAAGAGGTGATTGTTAGCTCAAGGTTTGTATTTAATGATTTTGATAATAACTGTATAATATTTCAAAATTCAAATTGGATTTATTTTTTTGTAAAATCAATGGTCTAATCTTCAAAAAGGAAATAAAATTGTAAGAAATATGCTTTCTATTTTGCATAAACCTTCTTTATGTACTTACTTTATTAGAAATGATTTATCCGAAAGGATCCTACTAATTATGAAGGTCATATATTAGCTCCGTGATTAAGGGAAGATTTTTGGCAAAGATGATATCGAAGTTATTCAAGATTAAATCTATCTAACTGACTAACGATGCAAGTGAAGCAACGATTAGTTGAAGAAATTGACTATTTAAGGAAGAGCAACAATATTTATGAAGCAGACCAAACATATTCAGACTGTCGAAATATTTTGAGTAGCATCTACGCTTTTGAGAATTATATGATTATTACTGTGCTTTAGATAGTAAAATCACTCTATCAAGAGAGAAATTGTTATTTTTTGTGAGCTTTTTCTAAGCTTGTTTTATACTTCGAGTGTGAAAGATTGAAAGAACTTGAAAAATAAATACTTGGGAGCTTGGAATGACTCGTCAAATTTAATACACGATTTTCATAGTGAAACACTCATGTTGGATAATTAGGGAGTGGACGTAGGCTTTGATTGTAAACCGAATTAGTATAAATCGACTGTGTCTTTCTTCTCTCTCTTTAACTTCTAAATTTCTACATTATATTGTGTGTGTTTTGTTTTTAACAAGAGACTCCTTTACTTTTATAAGAGGCTCCTTCTATTTTTAATTTGTAAGAGGTTCCTTTCAATTTAACAGGTGCTTGTTGTTTTTAAATTGTTTTAAAATGATTTATCATTCAATAGGCTTCATTCATTTAAGTAGGGTCCTATCCTACAATAGACTCCTATTGCCGAAAAAGCTCCTGTCATTTAAAAAGGCTTTATCATCTGACAGGCTCCTACTGTCTTTATTTAACTAGGATCTATTTATTATACAAACTAAGAAAAATTTTTATACACAACATTCACAACAGTATAATATGCTAGGACTATTACTTGATTTGGTTAAACTATCAGCTTTAGAGTTTTGGTATCATGTATTGTGAATTTCTGTTTTAAAAAAAGTTTCTTTGTAGTTTTATACTGAGCTTAAAATTTAGTGTAAACATTAAACCATGACATTCTCAAACAAAACAGTTATTTGAAGTAGCTTAATAACAAAATATATGTGAATGTTAAAATTCTAAAAGCAACACTACGACTACTACCACTGATGACAGCCAATTACATTCGATACAAATATGACTGGCTATTATTGAGCGAAATAATTGCAGAATGTGATAATGACATAACTAATAAACGTGATATTACAATTTGTGATATAAAATCTTAATTTGATAACTTAAAAGTGATTACTACTACAAAAACTAAAAAGTCAAGCCCGTCTCTTCCGCCATGGAAATGTCATGCTATTATTACTTAATAGTTATATTTCATCCATTCATAGCATAATTCTTTTATATGGCGAAGACATAGTAATAGTGCGAAAGGATGCCCGAATTCAAGTTGTTCAAGAATAGCAGTGTAGAGTTTCTTGATCTGGCCTGTGATCAAGGAAATGCTTCAATAATAGATTGAACTGCACGAATCGGTTTAATGATATGACGGTTAAAACCAGCCTCTTGAAGAACAAATTCCCATTCCTTGGAAGTCCTCTCTTTACCTGAGTTGGTATGAGTCATCATCACCATGTCTAACATCAACCTCGCATACTCTAACTTGTCGTTTCTGTCTTCTCCAATTACGGCTTCAACTATTATAACTTTCCCGGTGTACTTTGGTATGGCCTCTCTACAGTTCTTCAGTATCTGAATACACTCTTCATCATTCCAGTCATGTAAAACCCGCTGCAACACCATAAATAACTAACGTCAGTTGGACTCAAGCCAAGTGAGAGATTAAACAGAGAATCTGAGGGGAAGATCTAGCTAACTTTTTTCAACCTACAAGCTATCTCAGAAAAACCACCAGAAAGCTCCAGGGACGAGAGAAAACGGTAACAAATGTAAAATTGAGAGTGAATATAGCGATCTACATTTGTTTCTTTCAATACCAAACCTTGTTAGAAATTTAAAGCAGGTTCTATATTAGCTATAGTTAAGAGGAAAATTTTTTATAAATGACCATGAGAAAAGCTGCATCAGCCTTTGGAACACTATGAAACATGTCACCACCAGTATGGCTTAGACCATCCCTCTCTGTCGCCTCCGACACAACATGAGGAAGATCGAAGTTAATGCCATGTATCCAAGGATAAGCTTTAATCAGCATGTGCAAAGCTGTCCCATTCCCCCCACCAACATCAACCAATGTCTTAAGCCCATGAAATGTCTCTGGAAAACCCTCAATTATTGCAGGCACAACCATTCTAGCACTACAGGCCATTGATTCGTCGAATAGCTTGCTCTGACCTGGATTTTCGACTGCAAACTTCCACAAATCTTGTCCATGAGCCGCCTTAAATCGTGGGTTCCCATCAGCCCGAACAGAGGCGCTTAGACCATGCCAAACTGATAGCATTACTGGGCTGCTTTCGAACAAAATGAAGGATGCCATGCTATTTTCTCCTCCTGTAAGCAAACGACGAGAAAGTGGTGTTTGTACATATCCTATCGAATCTCCAGTGGTGGGTTGCTCTTTGAATATCCTGAAATGAACCAGGAACCTCATGATTCGATGAAGAGATGTTGGAGAACATTTGAGATTGGAAGCTAGCTCTGACAGTGTTATAGGGTTGGGACCCTGGTGGTTTTGGATGGAATCAGCTATTCCAAGCTCTATTGCACACTTCACCGCAGCGATGTTGCTAAATCCGAATATATATTTCCATACTTCAACTGCTGCTGCCTCTTCTTCTGCTTCTTCCACTTTGTAAAGAAGTTCATTTTCTGCTTCTGCCATTTCTTACTTCTCCAAGTCCTCTTAGTCTTTGGGTGTGGTTTATGCAATCTCAGCCTAGAAAAACACACCATTTTATATGTAGGCAACGCTAGACTGTCAGTGATATAGTTCCGTTTCTACATTGCCCCACATCGTTGTAATTGCTTGGACAAGATGCACCTCAACCATCCCCAAGTTGGATGATTGTTGCCTGTCTGACACTTGATTCAAAACAATAAACTTTATTGAAGTAGATTTTTTTAGGCCAAGACCCTACTACTGTTTAAATGTATAAGAAGTCAATAAAATTTCTAAAAGTACGTATATAATGAAAACAATAAATTTTCTATTTTTTTAATGAAGACAATAACATTTCTAAAAGTAAGTCTTACACAGTACAATACTGCTAAAATATTATTTGGTTGTATTAATTGAATCTATTTTGATTTTGATCTAATTTTAGTACTTAAGTCGATTATTCAAA
This sequence comes from Erythroxylum plowmanianum, assembly GCA_025531925.1. Taxonomy (NCBI): domain Eukaryota; kingdom Viridiplantae; phylum Streptophyta; class Magnoliopsida; order Malpighiales; family Erythroxylaceae; genus Erythroxylum; species Erythroxylum plowmanianum. The sequence goes on along the minus strand of JANVCQ010672385.1, from coordinate 2,245 downwards.
ATTAAATAAAAAGTAGTTACTTTTATAATTGAATTTTTGTCAAAAATTATGATAAATATTATTCATAAGGTTATGTGTTAGGCTTAAATTTAAAACTTTTATAACGTTGAAAGTAAGACTTATTTTATGAGTAAATTTGGGTACAAATTTATATCTGCTTAGGTTTAACTAAAATCTAAGTTTAAGTCTAATATGAACATAATCAAATTAAACTAAGTTTTAATGTAAATTCGTAATAAAATTGAACTTAAAATTAATTTGAAAAGAAATAAAATTTCATCTGATGCATAATATAAATTATTCACCTAATGGAGGTTTTAAGTATTTAAAGTGGAGAATTTAAAACTCCTAGAATAAGTAAAATTATATCTTTAAATTCTCACTAGATGCATGCTTATGTTCAAAGCTATATTTATTTAATACATATAATTAAACTCTTACACATTAAATTCTTTTATAAAAACTCCATGGCTACAAATCTTTACAAAGTAAGCATTATGGATAGAGTAAGGAAAAGGAAGAATAAGTTGCTTAGAAAGAAATATTCAAAAAGATTTTTCATCTATATCATTGCACGGTCATTTTGATTCAAATAATTTTAAATTATTTAGTTTTTATATTATTTTTGAAATTATAGAAATAGATATAATGATAAAATAAATTATAAATAAAAATATGGTCTTAAATTTTTAGATTAGTATAAGATGTTTTTAATTTTATACAAACTTACTTAAATTTGATGTAGCACCCCACTCCCGCAAGACATGTGCCTGATATCGATGGGTGATATCCGAGTTCGTACCCCGTGAGAGTGGCATACTTGAGCACTCAATCATTCAAATTTCAGGACAATTTGTCTCTTTTTTTCTTTTTGAAACCACAAACATAAAGTGCGAAAATCGATAACCAAATCTGGCCCACTTTATTTCATGAACATTTTCAATTATAGTAAAACAATCAATACACAGCTCATCGAAAATTTACTTTCCACTTGGGCCCATTACAATTTCAACATAAATACATTTGTATACACATTGTGCAAAAGTTTCTGAATACGTTATTTGATACAAAAATTGCAGAAATTATACAATTCAATACAAAAGGAAAAAGTAAAATGCAAACGCGAACTGATCCCGACCTCTATCTTTTACTTATATGTTATAGGGATACTCCTGTTTGCCTAACGAGGTATTCTTCTGAGTTCTGAAAAATATTTGCAAATTTTTGGTGAGTTTTGCGAACTCAATAAGTGACCATCATCGATGGCTCACCCAGTCACATTTCACATTCAATTTCACACTTCACATTCAATACACTTAATCATTCATTTTATCTTTATGCAGTGCACATGAGACTCACTTTCTGTTTGTTACTTTGTTGTGACCGAGTGCCTAAACTATCTCATATAAGGCTCATTGATAATTGTCCCTTATCCGCTTAGGGGATACAAAGCTCACTAAACGTTGAGCCTAAGGCTCTGAATCACTTTGAGCTCGAGACTCATTTTCACTCGTTGAACTTTAAACTCTGATCATTAGCTACTCTGGTCACAACTATCATTATATTTCATGCATTCATGCAATGGAATGCATCAATCACATTTGCATATTCTCATTCAATCTCATTCCCATATCACCGGATCTTAGTCCGACATTCAAGATCAAGTTGAGAATTACACTTTCACTTACATGCAAATACACATTTAGAACACATTTAACAGTCACATTTAGTACACTTAGTTCTTCTCATTCACATATAAGCAGCACTTCAATATCCCATCAATCGTCACAATCATCAGACCTTATGTCCAGAATCAACAATCAAGAAGCATTCATATCGACATTCAGTAGTCAATTAATACAAAAATTAAACAAAACAAACAAACAATGAACTGAGATTATCTAGGTCTACTCACAGTACGCTCCAGTTTAGCATTTGCTTTCAAATTCTGGAGACGTATAAATGCAAACGTTCTAACCTGCACAGTTCATTTATGTAATACACATTTCACAAACGTTTCAACTTTGCACAATTATAATTGTTCAGTAATGCACATGTATGAAATGAACTATGTATAATACATGTTCATGACAATCCAGGGTACTTATGCTGGGTCCCGTTTTCGAAGCCAAACAATCGGACTGTGGACGAAAACATAAGCGAATTTTCAAGTTCCTTAACCTGGAAACCATCAAGGAGAAATCTCTCCTTGGCATGACATCTCAAGCCACAAAGGCGAGCCCAC
>JANVCQ010672361.1:0-15896 GCA_025531925.1 Erythroxylum plowmanianum | reverse complement strand
TTGCTTTTGGATGATGGAGATTGGTATGGTGGTTTGATTATATTGTCCAAGTGGGAGAATGTTAGAAATACATGTTAGTGGACTAATATAATCACAACTTAATTCTATATGCCTAACCATAAATCGAATTGCCTAATGTATATTTAATCACCATAATGGGATGGTTAATTTGCTAATTGCATTTGAGGCACATGGTAGTACCCTAATTACTATATGTTGGCCAATTAAACTATAGTTCATACCATCCAATTAATAATGAGACAATTAGCCTATTCTACCCCTTAGGGAAGAACATGTTATATACATGACATAAGGTGTGGTTGTTGATTTATATATATACATTGTATGTGTTGGGTGTGTGAGAGAACAAGGGGGTCTTCTACCATCAATCTCTCTTGCACAAGGTTTGTATTTTTCTTTCTTTGATAGGTTTTGCTAGAGCATGGAAATGGTGCAGGTCCAAATGCTAAGTGTTGGAGGTATGCTTCTTTAATCTTGTTATGCTCTAAATAAAATGGATCTTGGTTGTTAAATGTAGTTTAATGCTGCATTTATTGTTATCAACAAGTTGACTGCAACTTTTCTTTTATATATGTATATATAAACCAAAAAGAAGAAACAAAGAAAGAACAGAAACTTGAGTGGAAGAGTAAGGATATGCCTGAGATTATTGCAACATGAGACTGCCCAATTTCACATGACATTATTGATTTCTAAAGATCTTGTGGCGGTGCCACCCTCGTTATCATCATCTTCGTCATTGTCAACATCTTTTATAATATGCATGCTTTGTCGAATGTTCCCCGAATTCTTATCTACAAGTCCAATCCTTTGTAGTTTTTTAAAACTACCTTTTTGATTTTAACTTATAAATAACGACCAAACAGATTCAAACGTAAATTAATAAAATGTTGATTACATGATAATTCAAGGCGGTCTTTAAATTTGAATCAAACTAATTAAATCTAACTCAAATTGATAATTGATTATAATTATTTTAAACTATTAATAAAATTTTTAATTAATTTAAGTCAAATTTAAAAATTAAATTGAACTATCATATTAATAATATTTGATTAATTTATATTTAATATTCATATTTTTGGTAATTATTTAATATTCATATTAGGTGTGTGTTCATCATTATTTTGTTAACTAAAATAAAAAAGAAAACTTTTTTTGAAAATTTGAAAACTAGAAGGAGTTTAAATAAGATTTCTTAAATTATAAGAGAGATTATATCTTATTCCTGTTAAGGTATTATTATATTATACAAAAACCAATTATTGTACATCTGTTTGAGTAGTTCATCAATCAAACTGTTAATAAGTCAAAGCCTTTATTTATATTTCATTAAGAGTACTTAGCTATTCAGAAAACAAAAGATGCAAAATAGTCACAAGGGACGACCTAACTGGTGTGGCTTGCCTCTAATGTGTAGGAAAAAACAAAGTCGCATCCAATCTAAACTGAATAGGTAAATTAATCGACATTCGAATAAGGTTTCAAATAGCATCTTTTTAAAAAATATAAAGAAAAGATTGCATACATTATGATCCTTTTTAGACTCTCACAAAGTGAAGAGTTTTGTGCACTGAATATGTTGATGTTATTTTATTTAAAAATAAAATTTGACCTGTTCAAAACTAAACCAAATTTCAAACTTTTTAAACTTATTTAAAAATCAAGTTAAGGTTTTCAAAACCTAAATAATGGAACATTTTTTAGTTAACCCGTTGTTATCCATGCTAATGTTGTTAGTTTTAGGAGATTATATCGATCCCTTAGTTTTAGGGATTGTGATTTGATTTAATTTACATGTATAGTTACCTTATATAGGTTGATGTCTACTTATATTCTATCTCCTAATCTATATATGTATATTGTACAGTGCGATACAAATACACATAGAAAATTCTCCAAATCTCCTATGTCCACTATTCGTTTATTCTTCAAATGTATCCGGCTAATTCTCTAGGCAAACTTGAACCCAACTAAAAAATTTACATTTAAGATCGGACCAAGTTCTATTATTTTCTTTTCTAAGTTAATTTTAAAAACGATATTATTTTTATTTGAAAATTTTGAGTTTTGAATCGATTTAAGTCAAGTAACCTGCCCTTGGATTGAAGCATGAAAATTTTAAAGAAAAAAGCATGAAAATTTGATTAATGAAAACCTTTTCAAATTTTAATAAATTTGTAGGTCACCGCTTGTGGGAAATTGTATAATGCTACTGTAGACACTGACAATACTGGAAAGCAACTCCTTCAAAATCGAAATGTACAAAGGAGAGTGACAATTATACCTTTGAAGAAAATTCTATCACATACACTACCCCCAAAAGTTAGGCAGGCTGCAGTTAGACTGGTCAGTAATTGTTGTCATCCTTTCACTTTGGTTTGATGCCAGCTAGCATACATTTTTGTTGATTTTGAAATGATATGATTAGGTTGGCAAGGAGAATGCAGAAGTGGCACTTTCTTTGGTTGGTTATGATGAGGAACTAAAGGTATGTTGCCCCAGGCTCCTTTATAGTTGTCTCAATCGTTAAAAGATCAACACCAGCTTAATGTTTTTGTTTACTACGTCAACAGTGAAGTTGTTTATTATTCCTGGTCTTTAGCAATTCTAGTTCTGTTATAATACGTTGCTAAAATAGTGGAGTACTAATGTTTTAGTTTGTTAGGCTAGTGAAGAACGTGGCAGATTTTGCTCAACGCTCAATATCTTGTAAGCCTATTTATAGGCCTTCCTTTTGTTGAATAAAATTTATCTTCCAATTATTATCTTTACCAAAAAAAATCTTATGTTCAGTGTTCTATATTTTGGTATCAGAGCCAGGTTGAGTTTTTGACACTATAATGGATCCACAACAAGCTATTGGTGGAATGAAAAAGCTCAATAACAGCAATTATAACACATGGTCAACTTGCATGATGTCTTATATGCAAGGGCAAGACCAGTGGGAGGTTGTTAATGGCAGCGAGGTGAAACAACAAGAAGCAGAAGATGCAAACGGCACGTTACGGAAGTGGAAGATAAAAGTGGGTAAGGCTATGTTCGTTTTAAAGACAACTACCGAAGAGGATGTGCTAGAGCATATTCAAGATGCCACAACCCCGAAGGAGGCATGGGATACACTTTCCAAACTATTTTCCTAGAAAAATGATACGAGGCTCCAACTCTTAGAGAGTGAGTTGCTCTCAATAGCACAACGTGACATGACAGTGGCACAATATTTCCATAAGGTGAAGCTGCTATGTCGGGAAATTTCAGAGTTAGATCCACAAGCTCCAATTGGAGAGGCGAGGATGAAACAGATCATCATCCATGGTTTGAAGCCTGAATATAGAGGCTTTGTTACTGCTGTACAAGGATGGCAATCCTAGCTGTCACTTGTAGAATTCGAGAATTTGCTAGCTAGTCAAGAAGCCTAATTAGCTAAGCAAATGGGATGAGCTTCAAAGAAGGGACAAGATGAAGCACTTTATGCCAATAAAGGTAGGAAGAATTCCAAGTAGCATGATACCAATGTGTCTAAGAAGAACGACGATACTTGTGGTTCTAAGAAGAATGATGATGGAATGAGAGAAGGGAGCAGTCAGCCAGGTGGGGGCTTAAAGAATCAAAGTCGTGGCAAAAAATTTGCAGGACAGTGCTACAATTGCAAAAAGATGGGACACATGGCCAAAGATTGTTGGTATAAGCAAAAGGCTGTGGAAAGTAATACTGCTACTTCTAAGGATGAAGAAGAATGGAATGTTGAGGCACTCTTTGTTGCAAAAGAAGATAATTCCAAGGATGAAAAGGAATGGGATGCTGAGACATTTTCTGCAGGAGATGAAGGCATAACTTTTAAGCTATAACATCCAATCAAATTAATTATGAAAAAGATTGGATTGTTGATTCACGTTGCTCAAATCATATGACAAGTGACATTGAAAAATTGCAAAACTTGGTAAAATACAAAGGAAAACGTGTGTTGGTGACAGAAGACAACTTAAAGTTGCCCATAGCTCACATTGGTAGTACAAATGTTTCTCCCATGTCCAATAATGATGAGATACAACTTCAAAATGTGTATCATGTCTAGGTATGAAGAAAAATCTTCTTTCAATAGCACAATTAACATCATCTAGTCACTATGTTTTATTTGGTCCTCAAGATGTGAAGGTATTTCACAACCTTAAGATTGTAGAAGAACCGGTGATGATGGGACAGAGGTTAGAGTCAGTTTATGTATTGTCAGCAGAGATTGCGTATGTGGACAAAGCAAGGAGAAATGAAATTGCAGATTTATGGCATATGCGACTAAGTCATGTGAATTATTTCAAGTTAGATGTGATGATGAAACAATCAATGTTAAAAGGGCTTCCAAAAATTACAGTCAGAACAGACACAGTGTGTGAAGGCTGTCAATATGGAAAAGCACATCAACTGCTGTATGAAGAATCCAAGTTTAGAGCAAAAAGACCACTGGAATTAATACACTATATTTAGACCTGTTAAACAAACTTTCATTAATGGGATGAAGTATATGGTGACTTTTATTGAATAATTTTCAAGGTACTTGTGGGTCTATTTTATAAAGGAAAAATCTGAGACTTTTTCAAAGTCCAAAGAGTTCAAATAAGAAGTTGAATATAAGGTTGATAAAAGAATTAATTGTCTACGCACCGACAATAAGGGAGAGTATACCTCAGATGAGTTCTTAAATTTCCTTCAATAATGCAAAATATGCCATTAGTTCACATGTTCCAATACACTGCAGCAAAACGGCGTGGCAGAAAGGAAGAATAGACACTGGGCTGAAACATGTTCGAAGTATGTTGCACGTAAAAAATGTTCCAGGACATTTTTGGCCAAAGGTTAAGCTTTCTTTCACCTTTTGAAAAGCTTTGGAACATAAAGCCTACTGTCAATTATTTAGAGTTTTTGCTTGTGTTTGTTATGTATTTGTACCCGATCATTTACATAGCAAAATAGACAAGAAGGCTATTAGATGTATCTTTGTAGGATAAGATAGTCAAAGAAAAGGATGGCGATGTTGTGACCCTATAATCAAAAAATGTTTCACATCCCGAAATGTTGTGTTTGATGAGGCTTCTTCATGGTGGTCCTCAAATAAGGAAGTGTTGCCAGATTCAGATGTGTTCAAAAGTGTGGTAGATTCTTCTCAAATTAAGTTGAATCTAGAAGTTAAAAGTGTAGATGAAGATACTAACATTAAAGAAGGCATTACTCAAAATCCTTCGTAGACTGGTTTGTATCAACAACCATATGAAGAAGGCGAGCCTAGTGTAGGAGTAGCACCAATTTCACTTAGAAGGTCAACAAAAGCCAGAAAGCTAAACCCAAAATATGACAATACTGCTATAGTAGAAGAAGTAGATGAAAAGGAAATGGAGACATTTGAGGAGGCAGCTTAAAATCCGAAATGGGTTAAAGCTATAGAGGAAGAAATCGCTACATTAGAATAGAATCAAACTTGGGAGCTCATGCCAAAACTAGAAGATGTTAAACCTATTTTTTGCAAATTTATTGAATAAAACGACATACAGATGGATCGGTTGAAAGGCACAAGACTCATCTTGTAGCTTGGGATTTTCTCATTAATATGGACTAGACTACGATGAAACATTTAGTTCGGTGGCAAAACTTACAACCATTCAAGTCTTACTTGCACTTGCAGCTAGTAAACATTAGAATTTGTGACAGATGGATGTAAAAAATGCATTTTTACATGGAAAATTGGATCGGGAAATCTATATGTGTCAACAAATGGGTTTTCAAAGTCAAGATCATTCTCAATACGTGTGCAAGCTTTGAAAGGCATTTTATGGATTGAAGCAAGTGCCGAGGGCATGGTATGGTAAAATTGTCGTGTTTCTTACCTACAATGGCTACTTTGTTGCACCTGCAGATTCCAGCTTATTTATCAAAATTATTGGCAGGAAATTAGCTATTGTTCTAGTATACATGGATGATCTTATTTTAGTAGGAGATTGTGAAGAAGAAATTCTTCAAACAAACAAAAATCTGTCAATTTGATTTCAGATGAAGGAACTTAGACAGCTCAACCACTTTCTTGGCTTGGAAATCAATCGTAATGAAAAAGGAATTTTTCTGCATCAACAAAGTATTCCAGAGATTTGTTGAAGAAATTTGGAATGCTAAATTGCAAACCAATTTCAACGACAATGGAATCAAATGTTAAAATAAGTGCTCATGATGGAAAAGACTTGGAGGATGCAACAATGTACTGGAAACTGATTGAGAGTTTAATTTACTTGACTCTAACAAGGCCGGATATTTCATATGCAGTTAGTGTGATGAGTCAATATATGCAAAATCCAAAGAAACGTCATTTGGAAAACAGCACGAAGAATTTTAAGATGTGATGATAATCACGTTTACTCCACCAATCAACACTCAAAAACATCAAATAATAGAAAAAGATGAAGAACAGAAGGTGTGCATGTGAGAGGTGTCTGAAGATGTCGAAGAGAGAAAGAGAGGGAAGCTCTCGAATGTTCTCATTAAGTCACAAACAAAAGACAAAGCTTAATGGACTCACACATGAGACACACGTGATAAAACACAGGTAAGATGTTTATGATCAAAAAACTATCATATTCCATATATTAGAAGTCAATTAAAATGCAGCCACAAACAATACAAAACGTATAAGCAGCAAAAGTATATATTAAGCCGATCATGTGAGGAGCACGTGTACAAGCCTTTTACTTATTCAAAGTTCAACCGAAAGCTAAGCATTCTACTCCTATAAATAGGACACAATTCAAGCATCAGAACATTTTATTTTCTCATTACATTGTAAGCAAAATTCAGAGAGTGTGTAAGAATTAGAGTGAAATATTTTAGAGTGTGCTAGGGTACTTATCTGTGGGTACTAGCAGAGTTCATAAACTCTTGCAAGTGTTTTAGATAAACACTCAAACTTTCTAATCTATCTCTTCTTTTTGATACTAATGGAACCACTATAGTGAGATCTTTGGACGTAGATAGCGTTAGTGCTATCAAACCAAGTAAAATCTTTGTGTTCTTTAATTTTCTGCAATCCATAATACCTGCAAAATACAACATCTTTTTCAGTCTTTAATGGGGTAAGACAATAGTTCAACACAATTATCCTAACAGGAGTGGTATCAAAATTATTCGAAACCTCCTGGGCATTTATTGGCTACTCAAAGCATCAAGGATCATCAAGAACTTTCTGTAAGTAAAAGTCATCTTTTGTTTCTTTAAAGTACAGTCAAGATGGTAGGAAAAGAAATGGATGTCTTCATTGGAAAGGAAGACTTCACCATCTAGAAACTCGAAATGCAAGCCCTTCTTGAGTCTTATGACTGTTATGAGGCTATCAAAGATCAGTATGATATTGAGACTGATCCGATAAAAAGACTCAAGATGCAAAGACTTGCACACTGCAAGTTAATGCTTCATTTATCACCAGTTGTGATAAGAAAAGTGCATAATTACAATATTGCACAGAAGTTGTGGCTTAAACTTGATAAAATTTATGCAAAGAGATGTCTTCCCAACAAGATGAACCTTCTCCATAATCTTGCTAACTAGAAGATGAACACATCTGTCTCCTTAGATGATAACGCAGACTATTTCTTTAAGTTAGTACAAGACTTAGAAGCTACAGATGAAAAGATCTCTGAGGAGCATCAAGCTGTAGTGATTCTAAAGGCCTTACGTTCTGAATTCAATGCATTCAAGAAGGTAATTAAGTATGCTAGTGGAGAATCCCTCACTGACAAGAGGGCATTAGACTCACTAATGGAAGAAATAGTGGATGTTAATCCATTCAAGAAAGAGGCAGAAGTGATGTTTGTAGAAAACAATCATGACAAGAAATCACATAAGAAGAATAGTAAGAAAGGGAATTAGCAGAAAGGAAGTGGAAAGGATAAGCACTCCAAGGAAGGTTAGGAAAATAAGAAAAAGGGAAAAGGAAAGAAGTGTTTCTACTGTGATAAGAAGGGACATTTTGCAAGGGACTGCAGAAAGAAGAAAAGGGATAAAGATGCACAAAGTGAAGATGCAGGAAATGTGGAAAAACCATAAGATTCAAGTGGTGATGAGATTCTGGCTATCACTGAAGAGAGTGAAGACCTAAGTAGAGAATGAATCTTTAGACTCAGGTTGTACCATGCATGTGACACCACATAGAGATTGGTTCATTACATTCGAACCAGTTATTACCCAAATAAAAATGGTAAATTTTGGGTAGAAAAGGATAGAAGGGATTGGGAATGTCTCCATCAAGATGTTTGATGGAAAGAAAAGAATCCTTACTAATATCAGATTTGTGCCTAGAATAAGGAGGAATTTGATTTCTGAAAGCTTGTTTGATAAGTAAGGTTTTCATATCAGATCATAAGATGGACTCAGAGAAATCCTAAAGGATGGTAGAGTCATTATTATGCGAGTTGAAAGGGGTGGGTTGTACTATGTCATAGGTTCTACAGAAGTTAATCAAGTTACTGAGAAGGGAAATCATGAATCAACCAAGCAATGGCATGCAAGGTTGGGTCATGCAGGGAACAAAAGTTTGTTCCACCTTTCTAAACAAGGATTGAATCCTGAACAAAACCTACAGAAGCTGGAATTCTATGAATCATGTATGCTAGGAAAGCATCAAAGATCCAGTTTCCAAAAAGGAGCACAGAGGGCCACAAAGATCATAAAATCTGCTCACAGTGATCTCTGGGGTCCAGCTTAAGTATCTACCGCAAGAGGGAACCTACACTTTATATCCATCATTAATGACAAATTTAGAAAATTTTAGGTATATTCGATAAAGAGAAAAGATGAAGTATTATAAAACTTCATAAAATGGCATACACTTATGGGAAATCAGACTAGGAAGAAGCTAAGATGCCTAAGGATTGACAATAGACTGGAGTACTATAACAAAGAGTTTGAAGACTATAGTAGCAAGAAAGGTATCTTAAGGCATAAAACAGTGAAAGCTACACCTCAACATAATGGTGTAGCTGAGAGACTCAATAGGACTCTCCTAGAAAAGACCAAGTGTATGATACTCTCTTCGGGTTGCTCACAGTCACTATAGGGAGAAGCTATTAGGACTACATCCTACCTTGTTAATAGGCTCCCCACCTCTGCCAATGATTATAAGACTCCACAAGAAGTGTGGAATGATAAGAAACCTAACCTAACTCACCTAAGGACTTTCGGATGTGCAGCTTATGCACATCAAAAAGAAGGAAAGCTAGAGCCTAGAGCAATTAAAGGAGTATTCCTAGGATATCTAGAAGGAGTCAAAGGTTATAAGATCTTACTATTGCAAAAGGGAGGCTTCAAAACCATTATAAGCAGAGAATTAATCTTCAAGGAAGATGAATTTCCTCTGCTGAGTAGGAACTTCTCAAATTCAGACCTCCAAAGTGAAGTTCAGGAGCAATTACAATCACTAAATAACCCAGTTTCATTCTATATGCCACTAGAAACTGAAGAAGATGACAGAACCCTATACAAGGAACTACACATCATAGACAAAGGACAGAAGAAACTGAAGGTGAGGGTGAAGGAGAAACCCCACATAGACTACCAACTCACAAGAGATAGGCAACCAAGATAAAGAATTCTTAATAGGAGGTATATACTCAAACTTGGTTAAATTTACATGTCTTATGGCAGAAACTATAGAATATAAGGCTCCTAAAACTTATGAAGAAACCAAGAGAAGTAATGATGCAAAACAATGGAAGATAGCTTATGAGAAAGAATATTCTTCTTTAATGAAGAACATGACTTGGACTTTAGTGCCTGGACCTCCTAAAACTAAATTAATTGAGAAAAAATGGTTGTTCAAGCTGAAAGAAGGAGTGACAGAAGCAGAACCTAGGATTTACAAGGCTAGGCTTGTAGCTAAAGGGTTTAGACAGAAGGAAGGAATTGAGAACAAGGAGATATTATATCCAGTAGTCAATTTCAAAACCATTAGGCTTATTCTAGTCCTAGCTACTATATATGACTGGGAAATCCATCAAATGGATGTCAAGATAACCTTCCTATATGGAAAGCTAGAGGAGACAATATACTTGAAGCAACCAGTCGAATTTGAGGACAAGAATAAACTAGATCATGTCTGTCTATTTAAGAAATCCCTATATGGGCTTAAACAAACACCTAGGCAATGGAACAAGAAGTTCAATGAGGTTATTGCTAGTATGAACTTCATTAGAAGCTCATATGATTACTGCCTATATTTTAAGGATCTAGGAATGACTAAAGTAGTATTCTCGTTAGTCTATGTGGATGACCTAATAATAACAGGAAGAGACTTGAATAGAATTAAAGAGATAAAGTCTGAATTATGTAATCATTTTGAGATGAAAGACTTGGGAGAAGCACAGAAGCTTCTAGGAATGCAGAATGCAGATAATCAAAAAGAGGAGGGAAGGGAAATTGTGGCTTGCTCAAAGAAACTATATCAAAAATGTTTTAACCCAATTCAACATGGAACAAGCTAAACCTAGTTCTGTTCCCTTAGGATCTCACCTACAGATGGTGTTAGCAAGAGTCCTAAGATTGAGGATGAATAGAAAGCAATGACTTACTATCCCTATGATGTTGGTGTAGGAAGCATTACATACATTATGCTATTCACAAGGCCTGACCTAGCTTATGCCATCAGTATACTAAGTAAATTCATGGCCAATCCAAGTTTAAAACACTAGCAAGGGCTGAAAGGGGGTTCTCAGATATCTGGCTGGAACCATTAACTATGGACCATGTTTTTCAAAAGATGAACTAACTAAATACAATTACTTGTCATTATGCGGTTATATGGATGCATATTATACAGTAGATAAGGACACAAAGCCAATTTCTGCATACTTTTTCATATTATCAGCAAACACAATCAGCTGGAAAGCACAACAGCAATTAGTAGTAAGTTTATCAAACACAAAAGCATAGTATTATGCAATCACTGAAGGTGTAAAGGAGCTAACATGGCTATCAGACATATTGAAAGAAATCAACATTGATATCACAAAGTCAATAATACATACGGATAGTCAGAGTGCATTGTACCTTAATAGACACCCTGTGTTGTACAAGAGATCCAAGCACGTAGATGTCAGACTCCACTTCGTCAGAGACAGAATCGTAAAGGGATTCTTCAATCTGGAGAAAATAATAGGGGATAAAAATCTATCAGACTTCAGAACTAAAATATTAACAAAAAAGAAGTTCACTTATTCTAGGAATTACTTACAGATAAGTGAAGTCCTATGAAATTGAAGGAAATTTCATCAGATCTCACAAGTTTGGGAAACTAGGAATTTTCAAATTCCTAAATCACTCTCAGATTTTTTATTAGAGTGAAGATTGACAGAGTAAGAGGGAACAAATGTGATGATAATCATGTTTACTCCACCAATCAACACTCAAAAACATCAAACAACAGAAAAAGATGAAGAATAGAAGGTGGGGGTGTGAGAGGTGTCTGAAAGATGTCGAAGAAAGAAAGAGAGGGAAGCTCTCGAATGTTCTCATTAAGTTAGAAACAAAAGATAAAGCTTAATGGACTCACACATGAGACACATGTGACAAAACACAGGTCAGATGCTTATGATAAAATCACTGTTGTATTCCATACATCAGAAGTCAATTAAAACGCAGCCACAAATAATACAAAACACATAAGCACAGAAGTATATATTAAGCTGATCATGTGAAGAGCACGTGTACAAGCCCTTGACTAGTTCAACCGAAAGCCACGCATTCTAGTCCTATAAATAGGACACAATTCAAGCATTAGGACGTTTTATTTTCTCATTACATTGTAAGCAAAATTCAGGGAGTGTGTAAGAACTAGAGTGAAATATTTTAGAGTGTGTTAGGGTACTTATCTGTGGGTACTAGGAGAGTTCATAGACTCATGCAAGTGTTTTAGATAAACACTCAAACTCTCTAATCTGTCTCTTCTTCTTGGTACTAGTGGAACCACTATAGTGAGATCCTTGACGTAGATAGCGTTAGTGCTATCGAACCAAGTAAAATATTAGTGTTCTTTAATTTTCTGCAATCCATAATACCTGCAAAATACAACTTATTTTTCAATCTTTAAGGAGTAAGACAACAGTATAACACAATTATCCTAACATAAGATATGTCAAAGGTACGTTGGGTTATGGCATTTTGTACAAGAAAGGTGGTGACTGCAAGTTAGTTGGCTATTGTGATGCCGATTATGTGGGAGATTATTATACCCAACGTTCAACTACTGGATTCGTGTTTATGCTTAGGTTTGGAGCAGTTTCATGGTGTAGCAAAGGGCAACCAACTTTGTCTTTATCAACAACAGAGGCAGAGTACAGAGATGCATCAATGGCAGCTCAAGAAAGCACTTGGCTTATGCAGTTAAAGGACTTACATCAGCAAACAGAGTATGTAATTTCATTATATTGTGATAATCAATCAGCAATACGTTTGGCAGAGAATCTGATATTTGATGCAAGAAATAAGTATGTGGAGGTGCACTATCATTTTCTTAGAGAAAAGGTTCTTGAAGGAGAAATGGAGATGACACAAGTTGACACTAAAAATTAAGCTGCAGATGTGTTCACAAAATGTTTGAGTAGCAGTAAGATTGAAAATCTTTGTCATCAGTTTGTCATGACAAAAAGAAAGGAAGTAGGTGCTGAGGGGGAATGTTAAAAGATCAACACCAGCTTAATGTTTTTATTTACTAAGTCAACATTGAAGTTGTTTATTATTCCTGGTCTTTATCAATTCTAGTTCTGTTATAATACGTTGCTAAAATAGTGGAGTACTAGTGTTTTTAATTTGTTATGCTAGTGAAGAACATGACAGATTTTGCTCAACGTTCATTATCTTGTAAGCCTATTTATAAGCCTTCCTTTCATTGAATAAAATTTATCTTCCAATTATTATCTTTACCAAAAAAAATCTTCTGTTCAGTGCTCTACATCAATCACCGTCCCATTGTGTATAAATTTGTAGTTTGTTGGTGTTACCTTAAGTTTTTGCAACAAGATGTGTAAAGTATCTTCCTGTACATGGGCAATGTTGCTTGCTGTTTGAATATATATATTCTGTTAGAGCTTATATCATGCTTAGTTGTTAGGAACTTTGTATGGCTTTCTATTGCATTATAAAAGACTGATGATGGTTGATGCTTGAATTTGTTTATAAAGAAATGAAGATTTGCATCAAAGTAAAGAACATACAAGAATTTTACTTGGTTCGATACCATAAAGCTATCTACGTCTACGGGTCAATCTCACACTTTGGTTTTTCACTAGCTTCAAGAAAAGAAGAATACAAGAGATTGGGTGTTTACTAAACACCTACAAGAGTTCCCTCACAAACTCTCCAGTACCCTTAGTATGTACTCTAGTACTCTCCCTTTTTTTCTATTTCTTTTGCTCTTAGATTTCGATTACAGTGAATTGAGAATTATGACTTCTGTGTATCTCTGATGCTTGAGGTCTGTCTTATTTATAGGATTTTATAACAGTTGCTTTTGCTTGAACTTGTATAAGTCAGTTAATGTCATATGCTTTCCACGTGCTTCACTAATGCTTCTTTTGTTCTGTGTTTTGGATGTACGACTACGTTTTATGAAGCTTCTGATATATGCTTCTCATGTGTGTCTCATGTGTATATGACTTAGGCTTAGTTTCTGACTTGTTTCGAACATTCTAGAGTTCATCTCTCTTTCCTTCTTTGAAAGCTTCAGACACTCCTTCTTCTCACACATGTACACCCTTGTTTTAAAAACCCAATTGTGTTCTTTGATTGATGAGTTTGTATGATGATTTATGGAGAATGTTGTGATTTCCTTTACATTAGTCTCTATTATTATGCTTTATCTCTTGTTTATTTTGCTATGCAAAGTGCAATTGATTATATTTTTGGTCCAACTTTCATTTTCAAATCCATAGATGCAGCAAAGAATATATCCCACTTAGTGATGCTCCTATATTTGTGATATATACACTAAGAATCTCATTGAATGTTCCATAGGTTGCTTTTAATAGAGAAATTCGTACTCTAAGTGTCACCCTTAAAGGTGATGTATTCTAACTGAGCGGTCTATTGATTGGTGGAAACCGCAAGTAAGTTGCTTCTTCAACTACCCATGTGGACTTTTACTTCGAGTCCCCACCTATTTTTGCAACCTATGAAAGAAAAAAGAAGTAAAAACAATTTCTTTGGAGTTTCTATTATGTAATTTTGATAGTGAAACGTACAGTATTAAGCAAATATAATTATTTCAGGGGTGGTGGTGATCTTTTGAGGCAACTTAATAAATAATGGAGTACTAGTGTTTTTAATTTGTTATGCTAGTGAAGAACGTGACAGATTTTGCTCAATGTTCGTTATCTTGTAAGCCTATTTATAGGCCTTCCTTTTATTGAATAAAATTTATCTTCTAATTATTATCTTTACCAAAAAAAATCTTCTGTTCAGTGTTCTACATCAATCACCATCCCATTGTGTATAAATGTGTAGTTTGTTGGTGTTACCTTAAGTTTCTTCAACAAGATGTGAAAAGTATCTTCCTGTAAATGGGCAATGTTGCTTGCTGTTTGAATATATATATTCTGTTAGAGCTTATATCATATTTAGTTGTTAGGATCTTTGTATGGCTTTCTATTACTTTATACAAGACTAATGATTGTTGATGTTTGAATTTGTTTATGAAGAAATGAAGATTTGCATCAAAGTAAAGAACACACAAGAATTTTACTTGGTTCGATATCATAAAACTATCTATGTTCAAGGGTCAATCTCACACTTTAGTTTTTCATTAGCTTCAAGAAAAGAAGAATACAAGAGATTGGTTGTTTACTAAACACCTACAAGAGTTCCCTCACAAACTCTCTAGTACCCTTAGTATGTACTCTAGCACTCTCCCCTTTTCTCTATTTCTTTTGCTCTCAGATTTCGATTACAGCAAATTGAGAATTATGACTTCTATGTATCTCTGATGCTTGAGGTTTGTCTTATTTATAGGATTTTATAACAGTTGCTTTCACTTGAGCTTGTATAAGTCAGGTAATGTCATGTGCCTTCCACGTGCTTCACTAATGCTTCTTCTCTGTTCTGTGTTTTGGATGTACAACTACGTTTTATGAAGCTTCTAATATAAGCTTCTCATATGTGTCTCATATGTATGTGACTTAGGCTTAGTTTCCTTAGGCTTAGTTTCTAACTTGTTCAAACATTCAAGAGTTCATCTCTCTTTCCTTCTTTGAAAGCTTCAGACACTCCTTCTTCTCACACATGTACACCCTTGTTCTGAAAACCTAATTGTGTTCTTTGATTGATGAGTTTGTGTGATGATTTATGGAGAATGTTGTGATTTCCTTCACATTAGTCTCTATTATTATGTTCTTATCTCTTGTTTATTTTGCTATGCAAATTGCAATTTAATATGTTTTTGGTTCAACTTTCATTTGCAAATCCATAGATGCTGCAAAGGAAATATCTGACTTAGTGATGCTCTTATATTTTTTATATATACACTAAACAACTCATTGAATGTTCTATAGGTTGCTTTTAATCGTGAAATTCGTACTCTAAGTGTCACCCTTAAAGGTGATGTATTCTAACTAAGCGGTCTGTTGACTGGTAGAAGCCGCAAGTAAGTTGCTTCTTCAGCTACCCATGTGGATTTTTACCTCCAGTCCCCACCTATTTTTGCAACCCATGAAAGAAAAAAGAAGTAAAACAATTTCTTTGGAGTTTCTATTATGTAATTTTGATAGTGAAACATATAGTATTTGGTTCTGCCGGATTCAGGCTGAACGGTGCGTTGCCGTTTGGATCCATGAGTTGGCAACCTTCTGCGTTGTTCT
>JANVCQ010672307.1:0-15902 GCA_025531925.1 Erythroxylum plowmanianum | reverse complement strand
AAATTTGGAGATACATTATGCACTTGAAAACAAATTGAGGAGCAGAAGCTGTAGCAATCTATTCTTGTGGAAGCTTGTGTGAACAATGCACATGAACAGTGCACTAAGTATTTGATGAATTGCTTCATTCAGATTCACCACTTGACAGGTTGTGTGCTGAAGGTGCTTTCTTCAATTCTTCGTGGGGGCATCTTTAACAACATTGCTATCGAACCTACAACAATCACCATGCACTGTCGAGATGTCCTTTTACCACAAGGAACCTACCAACATATCAGAAGGCTTATACATTATTCCATTTTGCACAAGCCACTAAAAACATATCATGATAAACAATAACTACAAAGCTCATAGGAGTTTTATAATTATAAGGCTACATATGCAAATTTTCTATATAAAATCATTTCTACTTCTACTGGATACACATACAACATTAAAAAAAAATGTATACTAAGACAATGAACTCGCTTTTAAGCAATGGCCTATCATATAATACTCGACCCTTAATCTGGTGACAAAGTTTACCTGTCAAAAACTTGAAATATTGGGAAAGAGGGATGAGTATTACATTACTCAGTGAGAGGCTAATAATAAAAATTACAAATTACAAATACATTTTCATCTTATCATTTCAAATTTAATGCACATTAAAACACTTTTTCATAAATGAATGTAGACAATTTATTTCAACAACATTTTCAGGTTTGCCTTTAAAAGTTCACTCAGTCCTTTCTTACCATAGGAAGCTGAGCACCATAGTTAAAAACATAAATCAAATTAAGCTTAGCAGTTGGAAAAAGCATAGGATACCAACAAATGAAAATCATAATATGCATAACATTTTCCTTTTCACATTTTATCTGGTCAGTCTCCCAGACTCCTCTTATAATCTTCACTCCCTCAGATAATGAGTTCCTTGTGCACCCTCTTTCCTTTCAGGCATGCCACAGGTTCCCCACTATAGTGTTACGTATTTGGTTTGTAACAATTTTGTAACAATGGTTAGAATGTTTCAGGAATGAAAAAAAAATAAGAGTTCAACTTGGAACATATATCAAATAACTAACAACATTATTCATCATAACAATTGTATTCCTCAGCCAAAATAATACATACACCTTAATCTTTCTACTTCTTCAACAATAATGGCTCGATATTGTGTCTAATAGCTTTATTGTGCTTCAAATGGCTTCCATCGTATAAAGGGAAAGTCTGTGAGCTCCAACATCTTGAAACAGCAAGCAATACACCCCATCATTTTTAAAATTTTACAATAATTAAAATGAATGACTGGAAATTTTTGATGAACAAAATTATAAAATTTTGAGTTAAAATGAAACGTGCAATAGGTAATAAGGGGGCTTAGAGAGGTTGGCTACAAGATTAGAGTTAACTACTTTCTCCTCATTCTTCTTAATTTCTCGATTTATCGATGCTACTTCTACTATTATCACCACCTCTCAGTCACCTCAACCTCACCAAAGCTACACCACTTGGCTTATTGAATGCTTAAACTCTTAACTTACTATAGCATGAAACACTGCCTAAATTGAACCCATTCATTATGGCTATAGATAAAAGGATGGTTTGTAGTATGAAATTTCTATAAACCAATTTTTTTAGAAATTAAACTATACATATATGTTAAGGAAATGTATATAATGAATTTGAAAAAGGCGAACAAAAAAATGCCGCAGGTGTAACCCAATTACATAACAGTATTAATAGGGATGATCAATACGACATATTAGTCAAAATTTAAAATGATTGTAATATCATTGTAAACAAATGAAATTAAGTCAATTCCTAATTGGACAAACTTTGTAAGTCTTCTTCTATACACTGTATCTAGAGAGGAAACAATGTGCGATCACTAGAAGGGAGATAATAAATTGTTGGTTGAAGAACACCAAGCACCAGAAGATAAATGACCAGCATTCAGCACACATGCAATGACCTCTTCTTCTTTTATTCTTTCTACTGAACCTTCCTCTTTATTATGATCATGTTCACGATGATGTTGTATAAGGGTATATGATGTTGCATCTATAGTTATAGCTTTTGTTACAATAGAGTTTCATCTACTATTCACCTAATTCTCCATAGAGAATTAGGCAAGCGCCATCATTCTCTACCTCTATTACTTAGTGTAATCTAGCTTTGATTAGCCAGTAGAATCTCGCAAATCTAATAGAATAGTTTTTTTCCTATTCCATATTTATAGGTTTCAATACTCCTACGGACATGATAGCTTTGCTCTCTCTAAAGCATATAGATACAATAGGAAAAGGCAATTTATCATGATATAATCAAGTTTGTGTTTTATGAATCTAATAGAATAGTTTTTTTCCTATTCCATATTTATAGGTTTCAATACTCCTACAGACATGATAGCTTCGCTCTCTCTAAAGCATATTGATTCAATAGGAAAAGGAAATTTATCATGATAGAATCAAGTTTGTGTTTTGTGGACAAATTAGTTACCCAATCTATAATCCATGTCCAATTTTCTTCCCAACAATAGATTCCAAGTTTGATTTTGGATGCTAGACCAAGTAGTAGAGGATTAAGGGCATTTGAATAATATATGAGGGGTAGATTTTGGGTGAATCTTACAGAGTACACATAAAGGGTTTTGAATATAATGAAACCTGTCTTTAGTCCAAAGTCTTTTTAGTATGACCGATTAGCATACTATAGAGGCTTTTGTTGTAATGAGTTCTTCCATACTAGGTCAATCCATTTCATCTTTAGGTAGTGAGATATAATCTTATCTATGAGAGAAGCATTGGTGAATTTTTCTGATTTATAGAGTTGCAAGACATATAGGTCTAAATTCAGGGGATTAGAAAGGTAGTCTAGGAGATTAATGGCTATGGTGGACATACATCTATGAGAGAGGTGCCAGCTAGATCCCTAAATGATCTACAAGACTTTAGTGTTTTTAGGTAGTTTATTTCTGAGGGAATTCATATTAGTTCTTAGGTAGAGGGGGCTAATATTAGAGCAATTATCCATTAATAACTAGGTATCAAGCCTATTTCCAACCTAAATCTTGAGATAAGGGTAAATCAATTCCCTTATTCTTAGCATCTCCACTGGGAACCAAGAATGCTCCCTTGTTTCTTTTAAACTCCAAAAATTAATGTTAACCAAATAGTAGGTGTGGAAATATTAGATCCATATGTCCTTTTTGTTGTATAATAGTCTTCATATCCATCTTTCAATTATTACCTAATTCCTACTCCTTAGGGAAGCAAATCCCAAGCCTCCTCCATGAATAGAACAACAAACTCTTTTCCAACTTAATTTGGCTCTATAAGAGTTGTTAATGCCTCCTAACCAAAGGAATCTCCTTAAGATCTTTTTCAAATCCTTTTTTAATCTTTCAAGAAGCATTATATCACTATAAGAAAATGAAGAATTAGCGATGGAAAATTAGCGACGGAAATATACCGTTGCAAATTACCGAGGGAAAATCCATTTTCGTTAGAAAAATTGATGGAAAAATTTTCGTTTAGCGACAGAACTAATATCTGTCGCTAAATATGGAGGGAAGCAAAAATTAGCGACCGAAAATTAGCGACAGAATATGTACCGTTGCTAACTACAGACGAAAAATTCATTTCCGTTGGTAAAATCTACAAAAAAATTTATTAATTAGCGGCGGTACTAATATCCGTTGCTAAATATGGAGGGAAATCATCCCGAGAAATTTTACGATAGACTTTAACGATGGAATAAGAATACCGTCGATAAAAATTTTAGCGACAATATAAGATATCCGTTGATAAAAAGGCATAAATTATTAGCGGAATAAAAATTTTTTGAGTTTACCTACGGAAATTTCCGTTGGTAATTCCATTGTTAAATGGATTTAGCAACGGAAATTTTCGTTCCGTCGGTGAAAAAGCGGGAATGATTGACAATATAAAATATTTTTTAGTTTATCTAAAGAAATTTCCGTCGGTAATTCCGTCAATAAATTCTTTTTAAATTCAAACTCACCCGACATCTCCCTCCCACATACATCTTCTTCTTCCTTCTTCCTGCGTCTCCTCTTCGGTTTTCTTGGAGCCCATTTCTCTGTTATGGACACCTTTTCTGCTCGTCGGCATTGTCTTCTCCAACCATTATCATCGTGTCCTTCGGTGGAGGTATTTTTGCAACTACTGTCGTGTTTTTTCGTATATTGGATGAAAGTTAATTTGGGTATTTATTACTTTCATTTATTTGTGTATTTTGTGATTGAAAAATAACTTTAAGGTATAAAGATTAGTGATAGAAGGGATAAGAAGTGATTTTAGTTGTGATATTGGGATAAATTTTTGATATATGTAAGGTGTTTGATGAAATTTCTATTCTTTAAAAAAATGATTTCAGTTCTTTATTTTTGGTTCTTTTTTAGTATGAATTTCATTATTTCAATTCTTTTACTTGAAATAATGAAGTTATCTTCATGGTGGCTTTTACAGAAACTAAACACTTTGTAGATAAATTTAAAAAAATAGTTTTCAGTAAATTTACCGACGAAAAAAAATTTCCGTAGGTAAAATATATTGGATTTAGCGACGAAAAAATATTCCATCGATAATTACCTACGAAATTGGCTATTCCGTTGGTAATTTTTTAATAGAAAAATTTTCTTCTTTGGTAAATTTTTCGTTGATAATTCTGTAGGTAAATTTACCGACGGTATGATTTCCGTCGATAAACTTACCTACGGCCATATCTCCGACGGCTTTTTTTGTCAGTAAATTCCAACGCTAAATAAGATTACTAACGGAATGTGTACAAATTTCATCGATAATTTTCGTCGCTAAACTCCATTTTTCTTGTAGTGTATGTAAGCCCTAGTGAATGTGTAGGTTGGTAAGGATATTTTTGGTTAGTTGTATGCGTCTAGCTACAGATAAGAATTTGTTTTTTCAAGTCACCACCTTTCTCTTTTTATAGTCAATTAGCTTGTGGCACTCAAAGAAATTTAGCTTTTTGGGGAAGATTTGGAGGCCAAGGTATGTAAAGGAGAGTTTCTGTATTTGCATGCCAGATATTTGCTATAACAAAAACATATTAGGAGTACCAGTAAAAGTAATTAGTTTACTCTTCTTAAGATTGATACTCAAACCTAACATGGAGGAAAATAACCTTAGGGATTTAATGATAGCTTTTAGAGATTGTGAGTTACTTCCACAAAAAAATTAGAGATTATGAGTTACTTCCATAGAAAAAGAGTGAGTCATCTACATAAGATAAAACCAATAACTTCAATCTATCACATTTGTGATGATATTTGAATTTATTTAACCTTTAACTATGCTTTTGGGTAATTCTTATTAGAATTCCCATGGTAATGGTAAAGAGGTACAGAGTTAGAGTGTCTCCTTACCTAAGACCTATAACTCCTTTTAATATTAAACTAGGTTACCCATTTATTAAGGTGTAGAAGGAGGTAGTGATGACCATGCCTTTATCTAGGATATATATACATGCCTAGGAAGTTGAGGACTTTGAGGTAATTTAAGATGAAGTTCGTCTCTAGAGAGTCAAAAGTCTTATAGATGTCAATTTTAAAGAGTTATTTTAATGTTAGGATTAGTGTCATAATCCTTAAAGAGTTCCAGAGCCAATAGAAGATTATCAGTAATTCTTCTACCATCTATGAAGGCACCCTAGCAAGGACTTATGAGAGGGGTTAGGACCTTCTTGTGTCTATTAGGCATGGCTTTTGCAATAAATTTATACACCAGGTTATATTATGAATTAGGTCAATAATCTTAGGGAGAAGGACTGTTTACCTTAGGGATTAAAAATAGGTAAGTCTTGTCGAGTTCTCTTAGCATTTTTTAGTTTTCAAAAAATTCCAACACACAATCCACTACAAAATTTCTTGTGATATCCCAAGTTCTCTATAAAAAGTAGGCATTAAAGTCATCTAGGACAGTTGCATAATTTGGCTTAAAACTGAAGTCTACCTCCCTTATCTCATCCTGGGAGACCAAGAGAGGAGACATGAAGTTTTTTCTTAAAGGCCATCCTAAATGAACTCCCCGATTCCTAATATAGTTAAGGAGGTTATCACTGAGGTGCCTAATAAAATCTTGTAGTATGTATAGGCTACCTACTTTATGATCTGTTGGTTTGTGAGAATGTTCCCTTCCCTGTCTATAAGTGTGTTAATGTAGTTAATATCTTGTATGCCACAATGGTATTGAAGAAAAAAATTGGTGCACTTGTCCCTCTCTTTTAAGCACTATATTCTAGCCTTCTGCTAAAGATAAGAATTATGGACAGATAAGGCCTAGGTGTACTATTTAATCACTATCTCCTCCTAGTGATTAAGGTTGGGATTGTTATGAGAGTTGCAGAATTCATCTTAAAGGAATTGTAGTCAAGATTTGAAAGTTTTGAGAAGAGATTCAGAATTTGGTCATTAGTTGGATGTTAGCAGTTTGAGTTCGCCCTCACCCCTTTAAGTTTGGCAACCAACTAAAATGTCGTACAACCAGAGATGTGGGCATTCATCCCCTTTCTAACAACATCCTAGAAGCCATCTAGTTGTAGCATAAGCTGATAAAATCTAAAGCAGGATCCATGAGGATAAGAGTTTAAAATACCTTTTACTTTAATGATAGAATGGTCTGAACACATAGGTGGGTCAAACAACGCATAGGTAAAGGGGAATTTGTTTATCCGCATAAAGTTAGCTAATATTCTATCCAAAATTTTTCACATAGAAATAAAGCCATTCTACTTATTTGACTAGGGGAAGTATTGGCCCATATAATTCAGGTATGTAATACCAATAAAGTCATCCAATATATCCAGTCCATTTCCATTTGTGTTTCTACTAATAGCTAGGCCTTCTGTCTCTTCCAACTTTAATATATAGTTGAAGCCACCCCTAATAACTGGGGTAAGTTGGTTGTGTTATGAATTTTCTTTAAATCACCCTATAAGTTATTCCTTTGGAAGATCAAATTAGATACATATATGACTAATAATAGGAATTGATTGGGTTGACTATTATGAACACATGGTAGGTTGGTTAGTTAGTGTATGAAAATAATTCAAGTAATTGATATCACAGATGGGTCAAAACCAACTATGATTCTTCCATTGTAATGATGGGCATGGTTGGATAAGTAGTTCTATTTGCTACCCAAAAAACATAATTCTTCCCTCAAGTTAGGAGATTTTATTTTAGTTTCTAACATTCCAAACAAAATGGGTTTCTTTTTCCCTGTTATATCTTTGAGAATATTTTTTAAGACTATTAAGTGATCTAATATTTCAAAATAAAATATTCTTAAAGAGATGTTAAAGGGAGACCCCTCACAATTTTTTTCTTCTAAACTTATGACTTCCTTTCAGTTTAATGATTAGGGTTTTAGTTGAAGTAGATGCTCCATCATAAGAGATCGTTTTGGTTTTATAGTTTTCTACTTCCAAATCAAGGATTGAGTGTAGGGTTAGCATCAAGGGTCGCTCTTTTGAGATTTTTGTATGTGATTATTTTCTTCCTAAATTTCATTAAGCATACTCTCTACATTTATGAAGAATGCTTGGATTATTTCTTCTCTAATATGGAAATTTTTGTTACAGGTATTAGGGCATCTCAAGTTCTCCTTCTCTATTGTTTCAATTGCTACTAAAAGTTAATATTCTTTTCTATGACTAAGTATTATTTACTCTTCTTGAAATCCCATCAACTCAGTATAAGAGCCAATTTTAAAGAGTTTACCCATAGGCTTCTATATCCTATTTATTGGAGGCTTCCAACTGTAACCTAGTTGGATAATATGATCTACTAACTCACCTTATTCATACAACTTTTTGATGGTTAGTGAGGTGGGTAGTTCTTGGTCCCTAGAGACCTCAATACACATCCTTGCAAAACCTATTCATTGCAATCTTATTTTGAGAGAGTGTATGCAAATAGGTTTACCAAGTTTACTCGCTAAGAATCCTAGGCCTTCTTTAGTCCAATATTCTAGGGGGATAGTGGAAATTAATCCAAACTAGTATATTAGGATAGCATTATAAAATTGAGTAAATTTTGAGATTTTTTAATTAATAATTTAGAAAAATATAAATCTCCCAATATTTGTAATTTTCAACTTACGTGAATACATGGCCCAAATGAGATATGAGTAAAAAGAGAGAACACAATAAATATCTTAAATAAAGAACGATAATCTTTTCAAAAGCTTGAATTCCATTCCTCAAAACTCATTTCTTATTTTTAGGAGTCCAATCCCTTTTTTAAAATCAAATTTTGTTTAAATAAAATTTAGAATTTTAGTTGGATATTGTTGGTTCATTTTCGTTTGAGCCCTTTGATTTAGATTACTATTTAAATTTTTAGTAGGGCTTACAAGCTTGTTAGGATAGATTTGTGCTTTTTTTAGTTAATTTGATTTCAAAAGTCTTACTTGGGCTATATGCCCACTAAATTTATTTTTCTTTCTTTTTTTACTTAGATTAAGTTCTCAAATAATTAGTTTAATTTTATCCAAGTTATAAAGATCTTAAAGACTTTTAAAATCCTTTTTGCTTAATAAAAGATTAAGCTCAAACTCTTGTCCTTAGTCTAAAAGTTGAATGTTGCTTTTTAGCTATTTGGTATATTACATTAAACATTTTTATTTGAAATAGCTCAAAAATTCTTAGATCTTCTTTCTAAAGTTTCAATGTCTTTGTAATATATTTTATCCTTCCTTTCAATTAAAAAAACGTTTGCACTACTTCCTTATATTCCATTAAGAATTTTGAATTATTTCATTATCACTTTTTAAAATTACATTTTTTTATATAAACCGAAATTTTAGCTCTTAATCAAAGGTCAAGTTTTTTTTTTTTTGCTATAAGCCTTATGATAAAGTCCAAACGTTTCCATGCATTTTATTTTTAAATCAGGGGTAAAATCACAAAGTCTAAGCATGATAAACAACACTTTAGGTATTTTATAAGTCTTAGATAAAATAGCAAAATCATAAGTACTCAACCACATGTTTTATTTTATTGCCTTAGCATGTTTTTCTTTTAAACTTACGTGCAAGTTTATTTTCTTTTATTTTATCTTGAAAATTTACAAATCCTTTTTAGACCTAGGTACTTATTTAGGTGGGTAAATTAAGGTGCTTAATATCTTTCTTATTTTATAATTAGACCTCAAATTCATTTTTTTAGGTAAGACCTTTTATAATTTCTTTTCTCTTAAGTATTTCCTTATGTTTTCTTAATAAGGTAATATGACAAATCTATTGAATAACAACACTTTAGGTATTTTATAAGTCTTAGATAAAATAGCAAAATCATAAGTACTCAACCACATGTTTTATTTTATTGCCTTAGCATGTTTTTCTTTTAAACTTACGTGCAAGTTTATTTTCTTTTATTTTATCTTGAAAATTTACAAATCCTTTTTAGACCTAGGTACTTATTTAGGTGGGTAAATTAAGGTGCTTAATATCTTTCTTATTTTATAATTAGACCTCAAATTCATTTTTTTAGGTAAGACCTTTTATAATTTCTTTTCTCTTAAGTATTTCCTTATGTTTTCTTAATAAGGTAATATGACAAATCTATTGAATATTTTTATTCCATATTCATTCCCATCTCTATTTAAAATGTCCAAAAATGTTAGCAACATTGGGTATTTATAGATTTTACGGCATGATAATATAGTTATAGGGTGAAAATGTGTATTTAGAAAATAGTTGAAACTTCATGGAAGTATTGATAATATAAAAGTAGATTAGTTATAAATGGTTTTATACAAAAGGAAAGTATAGATGATTTTGATACACATGTACTTTATTTCTTGAATAATCGATTTGATATATACATAATTTAGTATATATCAAATAGATGTTCAAATAACTTTTTTTGAAATTGAGATCTTGAACAACTTGAGGGATTTATAATGTTACTATCTTTGGCTCTGTTTGGAAAATAGTGGATTGCATTAGCTGTTAGCTGATTTTATTAACGGTTAGCTGATAGTTGATTTAACCAGCAGATAACGTCAGCCATTTATTAAAGATGTTTAGTAAAATTAGCTATTTAGTATTAGTTGTTGATGTGTAAAATGACTTATGAGGGGCATAAATATTAAAATTTTAATATTTCATTGAATATTCTTATAAGAATTTAGATATTCGATATTTAATTTTAAAAAAATTAAGTTTATAACTTTAATAATAATAATAATAATAATAATAATAATCCAACGTTAAATTCTCTATTAATATGAATGATGTAGCGAGTTACATCATATTAGTGTTTTTTCAT
Source organism: Erythroxylum plowmanianum (assembly GCA_025531925.1). Lineage (NCBI taxonomy): Eukaryota > Viridiplantae > Streptophyta > Magnoliopsida > Malpighiales > Erythroxylaceae > Erythroxylum > Erythroxylum plowmanianum. The sequence goes on along the minus strand of JANVCQ010672307.1, from coordinate 5,606 downwards.
ATAATATGTATGAATTTTATTATTTAATAAATTAATAATATATCTATAATTATAGTATGACACTAGTACGATATATAGTAGTTATATACTAAAATATTGATTTGATGTGATTCTTTATGTTCAAAAACTTAATATTGTGGTATTTTTAAATGTAAACTAATATTATAAAATTAAATAAAGATTAAAAAGTTTAATTAATCTCTTTATTATATTCTTCCAAACTTCACGACATAATTATACAATCAAAAAATGCTTGAAAACATATAGAACCAAAGTAGAGAATAAACTAGAGGGTAATACTGTCATTATGCAAACAGCTAACCCTAAACACTATACTAAGAAGCTTTTAAAAAATTAGTTGGTTGGGTTGAATCAGCCAACCCAACCAGCTCATAACCAAATAGATAAATAATTTTTTTAACATAGGTCAAACAGTGAATTTGGGTCAAACAACTAAAAAACAACTTATCAACTATTTACCAAATACGCTCTTTATGTGGTTTAAAGCAAACATTAAAACATGGCATGAAAAGTTTCATAAATTTACTTTTTTGCATGATTTTGTGAATTTTTATAAATTTTTATATTATGAAATGATTGGTACTGAATTTTTTGGTTTATGTTTGTATGTAGATGAGATTCTAATTTTTGTTACAATTATAAATATTTTTGGTGAAATCAAAAATTTTCTTTATATAAATTTTTTATCTACATCTATAATTTTAGTAATGAAACAAATTAGAAATAGAAAATAAATAATTTTTAGCAAATAAATTGTACTAAAAATTATTTAAAAAGTATGGTTATTTTAAAACTAATTATGTTTATACTGTTTATGATTCCAACATACAATTGAAGAAAAATATAGTTAAACTTATTTCTACAATTGAATTCATATATAATAGATTATTTTTATATTTAGCCAATAGAAATAGACCTAATATATCATATACAATAAGTAGGTTCAGTATATATATATACAAAATCACATTAAAGAAAATCTGAATGCATTAAAAAGATTTTTTAAATATTTAAAAGGAATAATAGATTATTTTAAACATATTTAGGAATGCATAATATAATTAAAAAATAAATGATATATAATAGATAATTAGTAATGTTAACATTAAATAAACCACTAGTTATATATTTATGTTAGGAGGAGTTACCATTTTTTGAAAAATATGTGAGACAAACTATTATTTTAAGAAGTACAATAGAAATTGAGTTAATTGTTTTAGATATTGCATGTATCATACAAATTTGCAATGTTAAATAATTTTTTGTTAACTCTATTTTTACGTTAAGAATCTAAATTTGTTAATTTATTAAGACAAACACATAATAATAAGAAAATGAATAAATGTGCTTAAGTAAGATATAAATTAGTAAAGAAACTTGTAATCATCAAATTGTGGCTTTGAATGTTAAGCATTCTTACAAGGCAAGGTCATTTACACCCTTAAAAGGATCACCTAAATGAGATTTGTTGTAAGGTTGCAAAATAAGATATGGATTAATTTTAGATTTCTTATGAGACTTAAGAGATGGTCACATAACCATTAATAGTACAACCCAATAGGAACTTAACCAAAGTCAATAAGATATATGTAACAAACTAAATCTGGGTTAAGGAATCCAATTCAATACAATGTCACCATGGTTCTTCCAAAAAAATTAATTAACCTTAAGTATATATTAAAAATAGTAAGTTACATATGCCTATTACACATAATTTTGTTGCTTTATTTTTCTTTATCTTATTTTATTTGAAATTTTGCAACTTGTAGAGGAATGTTATATATGTGTGTGTGTGTGTGTAGAAATTTTGTAATTTATAATATATACATATATTACAAAATTTCAAATTAAATTTGTTCTTATCTTTTAATACCTCTTAATTCTAAGAATTATGTCTTCATATTTAATCATATCAATCTTTCCTCTTTATTTTTATTTTACAAGTTTTGAATAGAGTTGGTAATGGGCTAGGCCTTAGGCTTGATTCTGGCTGAGAATTCGATTAGACTTAGGTCATTCTACTCAAGCCATAGACCTTAAGTAGTCTAAAATCTATCTAGAGCTCAAATCCACCCAAGTCCTAACTCGAGCCTAACCTAATATGCCATTTCCTTTTACATATGCCTTTGTGACTCTTTAACTTAGATCATAATCTTTCCACTAATATTAACAAACTAGCTAAAAAATTTTAGTAATTTCTAATAACACTTTTTATTTGTTAACTCAAAAATCATGAAAGTAGGCCACCAAATGTTTCATCGGTAATATTTAGTATGTAGCTATTACTTATTAACTTACAAACTTCTAGATCTAATATTATCGTAGTGATGACGAAAAATAGAAAAGAAAATGAAAGAAAATGTGATTGGCAATAGAAGATATGAGAGAAAAACAAAAGTAGAAGAGAGAAGAGATAATAACAACTAGAAATAGAGAACATAAGAGAGAAAATACAATAGAAGAGATGAGAGAGAAAGAAAAAATAGTAGAGAGGATTGAAGAGATGAATGGTTGTGATAGAGATAAAGGAAGACAGTAGAAGTAACCCGAACTAATATACATGTTTGGGCCAAATTGGATTGTGAAATCCGAGCTTGAGCTTCACCTGAAGTTCAATTTTTTAAAAAAAAAAACTTGAGTTTGAATGAAGCCTAGTCAACTCGTGCTAAACTTGTTGACCTTCTGACGAGTCAAACTAGCCTGAGCTTGATCTATCTACCATTCCTAGTTTTGAATTAAAATTACTATAATAACTTAGAGCAAAATATATTGAAAGAGGGCTTTAAGAGTGGTGGTAGGAAAACCATTATAAATGGGTATAGTACACCATTTAGAAGCACCACACCCCTAAGTAATGTTCTCTCTCTTTCTCTACTTTTATTTTAACATTTCCATTTTTATTTTTCTAATTATTCTTTTGTAAATATGACAAGATTTTTCTTATAAGGACTCTTTGTGGATGCACACATAGAAGATATATTGTTAGTCTTTTGGATTATATCTTGGGATTGTTGGATAGCCTTTAACACCTATATGTATGGAGGTACAATGGTCGTGGACAACTTTAGATATTCTTCCTAAAAGGTTAAGGTTTTTTTTCCTTAATTATTTTTATTATACTCTTAAATATCTTTTTATATTAAACTTATTACTTATTTTGATTAACTTATTTATATTTAATATTTGTATTTTATCATATGATAAATTTCTAACACAAATAGGTCTATTTATATCATACTAACTATAATCTCCTTCCAATTGAAACCATTCAAACATATTTAATGGAACACTAAAGCCAAAATTTTTTGGAACCACTTTCTACTTTTATATCACTTTTACTAGTGGTAGAAGAAAGCAAAGCACATTTAAAAGAAAGCCTTTAATCATGCTTACACTTGGAGTTTATAATATATCAACTTTGATATTGTTTATTAAAATCTTAGAAATGTTTAAATACCTTTAAAGAAAAAAAAGGGACTAAACTATAGTGCATTCATATATAAAAATAATATTATATCTCTAACCCATAATTTTAATTATTGAGTTATGATTTTTCATTTCATAAATAAAATATTTTTAACTTGTACTTATTTTCAGTGTGAGAAAACTTCATTTATAAAAATTGGATATCATTTGTACTTTCACATACAATAAAACCTCAATTAATGTCAACAACTTTTCTTTTAAATTCTCTAATAATAAATTCAATCTTAAAAGCTTTTCTTATCAATTCTCTAGTTAAAAAGAAATTATAAGGTCCAACTTTGCAAATTGATTTAGAAGAACCATTTGTACTATTTTATTGTTAGTTTTGAGGATGCCTTACAAAAAATTAGACTAAGTTTATATGAGTTAATATAAAATTAAGGATGTTGACCATATAAAAGCTGATTTAGGAATAAATGATCACTTAAAGATATAATCAAAAACTTTATATGAAATAAAAGAACACTTTGTATCATAAGTATTGCTTTAAACTTAGTACATGATGTTATTAAATTAGAGAGTATTGCTTGAAACTTAGTAAATGATGTTATTAAATTAGAGACAACGACAAAGTCAATATTGAAGTATTCCTACTCTCTTTGAGCCAATACCCTTGTATTTTTTAATATCCAATTGATATACCAAATTATACCTTAGCCACTAATCATCTAACCACAAGATATATAATAAAGACAATAATGAAAGAGATGAGCACATATAGTGATTAAGTCATTCTTGACTTAAATCCACTTTTAAGCTTCACTTAAGAATTTAGATTCTGTTATCTCTTTTCTTCAGTTGGTGAAAAAAAAAACTACTGCAACATATCTTTTTCAAGGTTTAAGAAAAACTTTAGAAGTTTTAGATGTTTAAAACTCTCTAGCACACTCTTAAGCCTTTTAATAACATAAGTTATTCCAAGAGTTATATAACTCACACTATAACAAAAATTTCTCTCACTAGAATATTGTAACTCAATTAAAACTCAAAGTTTTGATCAACACAATGCTTAATTCTCTTTGTTACTCTTGCTTCTTTTAAGTTTTTTGGCTTTGAAACCTTTTTATAGGAATTTTTAACCTTCTAGTCTGTTGGGCACCGTTGTCGGAACTCAACTCTTGCGAAATCATGAAGCGTGAGCGTAAACCCATAGGGTTATTTTCATAAACCCTTATTTGGCAAACCCAACTTTTGGGTGACGTGCCCCATGACCATCAAACATCAAAACAAACTTATTACTCCAACTTAACCATATAATGAGGAAGTCAAAATGAACATACATAACCGAACTACTTCAATCTATCATTTCATTTCTAAAGTAACAGAGTTTGAAAATTTTTATTTACATATCAAAAGCCACACCATTGGCTTATTACAAAATACAAATAACAAATTTGCGGAAGTTTCCTTAGGCTCTTAATCACTTGATCTCTTAACTATCACCTGAAGAGGGGACAGAAATGGGTGAGTTTGATAGCTCGTGAGTAACATTTTATAACAGAAAAATAAGCAAAAACTATTGAAAATGTTTACTTGTCATAGACAATTTTCATATGGTTCTTAAAACAAATGTTTCTTAGGTTTTCAGCCAAAATTCACAAGTTGCAAAAACATGAATGCATCAAACTTGTTAACATAACATGAGCGCATAAACACCTCATAATGGTTTAGGTCAACGTTCACGTGACAGTTCTTGAGTGACTACGACAAACCCATATAACACATAGATTTCAAAATCTTGTAAGCTTGATGGCCGACCAAAATGGCACATTCGACTGAAAACTTGCTTTTCACATGCTTATTATACCTTAAAAACTATTTCCAAAAGTATGGTTTCATAATCATGCCTCATTTCAAAGAATCATTTTGAAAACAACTTTTCATAAATCATCACACAATTTATATAACAAACATATAGCAATAAATACAACACTTATGATCCAATTGGAAACATTAAACTTTTTTGAATTAAAGAAAATATTAGTGGTTTATTTACTCTATTATAAACATATACCCACCTTTATTTTCTTAATTATGGACTTGCTCAAAAAGCCTCTTCTCTTGTTCCTCTTGCCTCTTTTGATCCCTTTATACAATAA
>JANVCQ010672292.1:0-15906 GCA_025531925.1 Erythroxylum plowmanianum | reverse complement strand
AATTATAAGATTGTAACCTACGGGCTTTAAGCTCACCCCCAATCTCCTCCTACACATTCAGGTGATGAGCAGGATATCGAGTAGGTCAAGAGGCAAGGCAGCACTCCTAGTTTAATTATTTTGTAGTTGAAGCAAGTTTTGTAAAGCAATGTTTTAGTTGCATTTGGAGCAAATCATGGTTCATGTCTCTTTTGTATTTTGAGATTTTGATGTATTAATGTATTTGTGGCTTGAAATACCCACTAAAGTTTTGTAAAACTTTTATCTTTTGATGCAAATGGAATATATTTGCATATTTACTCATGACTCTCTCAAGTTTGTGCGTTGCATTTTTCAAGTTTTCATAAAGGAAAATTTCACGTTTTGACTTCGGGAAAAAATTTGGATTAATCTAGGTTGATTTAGGTAAGTGTGTCTTCTGGAAAGTTGTAGGTCTTTCTTTTAGCTTTCCAACGAGATATAGCTTGAAATTTTTGGACTTATATGTTGAAAGTTATGGTCCTTATAACAGAAGATGTATCTTCTGTCTCTTCGCTTCTTCTATGTTTTGTTTCTATTATTTTTTGCTTCTTCTGTGATGACATCACATGGTCTCTGATGACGTCATATCTTATATGTCTTGCTTCTTCTGCTTTTTGCTTCTTTTGTGTTTTTGTTTGTTCTGTGATGACGTCATATGGTTTGTGAAGACGTCATATCTTCTACGTTTTGCTTCTTCTGCTTTTTGCTTCTTCTATGTTTTGGTTCTTCTGCTTTTTGTTTCTTCTGTGTTTTTGTTTATTCTGTGATGACGTCACATGGTCTGTGATGACGTCATATCTTCTATGTTTTGCTTCTTCTATGTTTTTGCTTCTTCTGTGATGACATCACATAGTCTGTGATGATGTCATATCTTCTATGTTTTGCTTCTTCTGCTTTTTGCTTCTTCTATGATGACATCACATGGTCTGTGATGACGTCATATCTTCTATGTTTTGTTTCTTCTGCTTTTTCGCCTGGCCTATCTTCTGTTCTAGTTTTTACCCCTCGTATGATAGAATCTGTCTTCGAGGTCTTCATGAAAGTTGTAGATCTTGAAGTCTTTTTTTGAACCATCTAAATAACATCCTAATCCGATATTTATAGGGAAAGTTATAGCAATTTTCCCCATTTGTCTGTCTTTTTCCATTAATCTACTTTTTCATTTGGTTTCGTATGTACCTATATTATGGTCTATTTTTTACCCTTCAGAAGATAGAATCTATCTTCGAGATCTTCATGAAAGTTGTAGATCTTGAAGTCCTCTTTTGAACCATCTAAAGAACACCATTATCAGATATCTTTAGGGAAAGTTATAGCAATTTTTCCCATTCATCTGTCTTTTTCCATTAGTCTGCTTTTTCATTTGGTTTCCTCTGTACCTATCTTTTGGTCCATTTTTGACCCTTCATAAGATAGAATCTATCTTTGAGACCTTCATTCAAGTTGTAGATATTGAAGTCCTCTTTCAAACCATCTAAAGAAAACCCTAATCCGATATCGGTAGGGGAAGTTATAGTAATTTTCCCCATTCATCTGTCTTTTTCCATTAGTCTACTTTTTCATTTGGTTTGGTCTATACCTATTTTCTGCTCCATTTTTTACCCTTCAGAAGATAGAATCTGACCTTAAGGTCTTCTTCAAAGTTGTAGATCTCAAAGTCCTCTTTGAAATCGTCTTAAGATAATCTTAACCTGATATCTCTTATGACAGTTATGATAATTGTCCCAAGGCAGGTGCAATATGATTAAGGTCAAAATTTGTTCGAAAATAGTAGAAGTAAGCTGTCTTGAAGTTTGTCTTGGTGGGGGCACACCATCCTTGTGGGATACGCGTTCAAATTTCACTTAGGATGTCGAGCTCGTGACTTATAATGGCAGGGTGTCTAATAATTATATTGGATAATTTGCTGTCAATATTAAAATCCATCAAATAGTCTCCCAACACAGTTGCCAACCTTTCATTTGTATATAATGTTGGCATATAAATGAACCTATCATGTACAAATATTACTAACATCAATCATAATATAATGAAAAATTAAATGATAACAATATTAAAGAATATAAATTACCTTATATGTTTATTGTGTCAGTTCCAATCATTGTCAACATCATGTGTAGCATTATCATATAATCCTTCTTTTGGTTATCGATTGTCTACATGTCTATTGTAATGGCAATCCGTCCTTTAATACTTGAAAATATTCTTAATATTTCTTTCTTGTTATCCTTGTATATCTTTATAATGTTATTCTTTAATGTATTTTGACTTGGAAACTTAAAGGTAGGTTGTAATGAGTTACAAAACACCCTAAATCTTTTGGTATCAACCATAGATATTGGATGTTCATCATCAATTACCATAGAAGCTATCAAAAACCTTGATCTATTCTGACATAAGATGTTATAGTCATTTCATTCTTCCCTCTCATAAGGTTAGGGGTCAAACATGTTTGACCTCTTAATGCCAACTTCTTTCTACTACACAAATCCATATGTCTCTTTAAATGAGAGTTTCCACCTTTTAAACTCGCAGCCAATATCTTTTGACAATATTTACATTTAGCCTTTTCTAATTCTTCTATAGATTTTTTCTGATTGAGGTGGCTCCAAACTTCACTTTTCAATTGACTTCAGGTTGAACTCCTATCTTCATTTAATATGGGATTAGAAGTTTCCACTTTTATCTACCGTACTGGATTACAAATCTTTATTGAAGGAATATGTTCATCCATTCGAAATAATATAACTATATATGTTATTCATAATCATAATTGAATAACATTATGATATTTATATATTTGTAATTTATAATCATAATCAGTGACTTACATGGTCACTTACACAGGTGTGACATTTTTTACACCATCAAGCTTAAGGTCTGGCATTTTTGCACCATCGGGCCTAAAACTCAGTTAACTATGGCCTAACCTGCTAACCACAGGTCTGGCCAATTTTTCCATCCCTACTTAAGTCTTTACACGTAGGGAGTAGTTTCCTTTGGAGAATAGCTCGCAGATTCTCCCTTATACTTACCCTTTTATTACCTTTATTGATGCATAATTCTTTGAGAATTTTGCATAGCAAGGTTCTTATTTTATTGCATCAATAAAGGAATGTTTATCTTTACTTTGAAAAAGGTTTTAATAATTTTATTCCCCTCCTCCTCTTTCTTGGATTTGTCAAATCTTTTAAGGAAGGAAGGATTAGTTAATAATGCATTTGGTTGTTTTTCATTAGCCACCTTAAAATGACCAAATAATTGTTAAGAACTTACTACTTCTTTTTATGTATCGTCGTTTAAGATAGAGGTAATCAAATATTTTTTATAGTGACGAGAATCTAGGAATAAATCACAAGTCATTCTTGGACCTCTTCTAGTTCCTTCATCACTTTCCCAATTCACATGGTGATTGCATTTACATTTTATTTTGGATTGACAATAGGCTGTAAAGGTAAATTACCTTGATTCTCCAATTTACTAATCAATGATGTCAATTGACTAATTTGATTTTTCAAATTTTGGATGCTTGATTTTGTCTCCTGATGAAATTATTGAGAGTTAGTAACATATGCTTTAACCATATCTTTAAAAGAAATGCTTGGCTTTAAGGTGGGTTATTATAATGAACTAGTTGGTCAATTATAAAAATTTTCTAAATTTGGTGGCCTTGTTCCATAATTAAAATTAGGGCATTCCCTCTATCTTTGATTATAAGTATTAAAGTAAGGATCCAATTTCCTTTGTGATGGACCTAAAAGTCCTCCAACTACATTAGCGTGTTATTAAGTATCATCTTGAATTGTCAAGCACATATCTATTAGGTGATTAGGAGCTAAATAAATCCCACAAGTGGTAATTATTGCATCTTCCCCATGACCTCTATTGAACAAGAGAGGTTAAATTAGAAATTTGCTACTTAAGATTACACATATTTACCTCATTTACTCTACTTTAAGATGAGTCTTGCTTAAAGCCAGATTCTTGAGAATTGGTAGCCATGGTGGAGATTAAATCTTTACTATCTTGATTAACTTTATTCACTGTAACACTGCATTAGTTGCATTCATCATCTTTCTTTTTATTGGTAACAACCCTTCATAAAAGTATTGAATGAGGAGTTCTTTAGAAATCCAATGTTGAGGGAAGCATGCATAAAATTGTTTAAATTTTCCCAAGATTCATGAAGGATCTAAGCATATTTTTTGTTTATTCTACATTGTTCCCTTCTTATGCTAACAAGCTCTGGAGGTAGTAAACAAATTTTCAATGCATAATTAACTATACTTAAGCTCAAAACTTACATTTATGTTATAAATATTTAATGTAAAGAAGTTGTTAAGTTAAATCTGATGCCGCTAGTTCTCTTAAAGTTTTCTCTTAATTAACCATAGTTGTGTCAACTTTAGAGTCACTAGAGCATTCTATCAAATTAAGTATTGGTTCTAATCTAGGAGACAAAGGGGAAGACACTTGCTTACCTAATTTGGATTTTTTTCCTTAACCACTTAGTTGTTTTCTCAACCTTGGGATCTTATTGAAGTTCACTTGCATAAGAGTTTTGAGGTATAAAAGAAATAAATTCACTTTGACACCAATCTATGGTATTGATGCCAAATTTTGGTAGGTGACCAATCGAGCCAATATAACCCTATTCTAATCATAATAGAATTGTTTACAATGATGAGTAGGATCAAATCCAAAAGGACTGGTAAATCTTATCTCCATTAGCAAGTTAACAAAGAAAAATAAATGAGGTTTTAAGATAAAAATTAAAATAGATTAAAATAAAAATAGAAGAACAATTCAATAATGCAATTTAATAAATATCAAATGATAAGGAAAATCTAACCTAAGATATAATTTTAGATTTGATTCTTTTAATCGATCAATGATGTAAAGATAAACCCTTCCATTCCTTCATAAACTAGCTATGTTGTTAATAAGCTCTAACAACCTATCTCTCCTTGCTTCCTCATTAACGAAAACAAGCTCTTTAATTAATTTTCTTATCAACAAACAATGATAGATAACCTTTTAGGATTTAATTTATTGACAATATTAAAAATTAGAGAGACCACCAATTCTAGCCAACAAACACACATGTTTTATTTATTTAGACTAAATTATATATCCAATTAATATGGGTCAAATATCCTATACCCTATTATTTCACCACTATGTATTAGAATAATCAAATAATTATCGATTTAATGATTTTGATTGGTAATATATTACTTTAATAATTAAGAAATATGCCTTTTGTATCGATTAAGCAAAATATTAATGTTAATAATCTCAAAAGCTATATAAATACTAAAGAATAAAAGAGTAAAGAAGAATATTTAGATCTCATAATTCTTGAAGAATCCAACTTTAGTCAACCTTTGTTTAGAAACATAGAGTTTAGTTGCATGGTTCTTAAGAACAATATAAAAGAAGACTAAAGAATAGTCTAAGATTGTAGAAAACTAAAATGAACTAAGATGAGATAGAGATATGACGGCTACTCTTGCACTTTTTTTCTTTATATATAAATACTAAAGAATAAAAGAGTAAAGAAGAATATTTAGATCTCATAATTCTTAAAGAGTCCAACTTTAGTCAACCTTTGTTTAGAAACATAGAGTTTAGTTGCATGGTTCTTAAAAACAACATAAAAGAAGACTAAAGAACCGTCCAAGAATGTAGAAAACTAAAATTAACTAAGATGAGATGGAGATAAGAGGGCTACTCCTGCATTTTTTTTTCTCTATATAATCCTAAAACCTTATCTAATTGTCCTAAAAATAAGGGATAAAAATAAGATTAAGATTAAATCTAAAGGATTCCACTTCCATAGGGGTTATCCTACCTAATCAAAACTCCTAAATATAGCAAAACATGGGCAAAATTAACTAAGACCCACTGACTTTATAAGAGTGTCATCCATTTAAGAATGTTTATATTATGGAGCAATCATACCAAGTAAATTGTGGAGAGGCATTATGTTTAGACCTCTTTTAAAACTTTTCCTCTACAAGTTTTTACTTTTTTCCAAACTATGTATCTTGTTCCTTATTTGCTAATTCTTCACTTTTAAACATATTTTGATCTAAATCTCCAATATACTTTATAAAACATAAAATATATAATTTTTGTTTGGAAAATGTCAATGTATTAAGCCTTAAAAGGCAATCTAGTTGTACATACTAAATACAATGCTAAATGTCACTAAAGATTAGTTACTATCAAGGATTATAAGTACAAATTTAAATGATGAACAAAAGGAAACTAGACATTCCAAAAGGAGAAGAGGTATTGCTTGTCCTGCAATATATGATAACATTATAAGGATAAATGTTGAGTTAGAGATGGATGGTGAGCTTAAGAGGGGTATTAAGCTAAAGGCGAGAGCTAAGTTTGATAGGAAGATATCAAATGATGAGATTAAAACAGATAATAAGAACAAAATATATTTTTAAAATCATATGGATGATGATGAACGAGATGAAGATATTGCTTAGGACCCAAATTACAAAAAGATTTTTAACGAGGTATCAATAAATATTTCAGTTTTTATTGAATTATATCATAAAAAATGAGGATATTTTTTACTCCAATCTGGCAATTGATATAAACTTAAAAGTTATAAAAACTATTATATGGAGGAAATTATAAAGTGAATGACAAATTTAAGTTTGAGGGAATGGATTTAAAATTTTCACATTCTAAGTATGTTATTCTAAAAAAATGATAATGTTAATAGTAGCTCTGATATAGAGGAGAAGAACAAAGTTTTCTCAATTAGATATTTTCACAGACTTTAATAAGGACATAAACTTACAAGTTATTTGATGTTTGATAGCATAGAAAAATTAAAAAAATCTTTAGATGAGAATAAGTTTCAAGTTTAATTACTTAAAAATGACAAGTTTAAGGCAATAGCCATATGCAAAAAGGGGTGTGGATGGAGGATAAATGCATCGATCATAAATAGATTAGATTGAAAATTTTAAATACTTTAAAGATAGCCTAGAGTGCACTATTACTAAATTAAAAAGGCCTTTGTTAAGAACCGTAGTCTAAAATACCTTATTTGAAGACTAAAAAAGCAAAAAGGGTATATAATGAAAATTATAAGAAAAGAAGAAGGAAAGAAATATGACAAGTTTAGGGATTTTTTTTGTTATTTTAGAAAGAAATCCAAGTGATTCACTTTTGTTTAGGTCTCCATATAGGATATTAAGAAATGATATATTTGTCTCCAAGTATGTAGGGATGAGTTTATGGCATCTTGTAAACTTATAATATGCACAGAGGAAATGTTATTTGAAATTAGGTTATTAGGAAAAATTGTTATCAACAATTTTGGGAGATAAGAATACGATATCTTTCAATTGTATAGGTTGTGATTAATGTAGCAAATAGGGAGGGATGGAAGTTGTTTTTGCAATATTTACTTGATGACATAAATCATGTGGATGATCAAAGAAAAAAGTAACATTACATTAATTTTTACTTTTTAAATATTGATATTAAATTGGAGCTTATTTATTTTATATTTGAAACTTGTTTGTTATATATTTTTGGTTATATGGCCTCAAATTGCTATTTAAGAATAAGGTAAAATAGTATATTGATAAATAATTTATTAGGAATATGGATGTAAATTGTAAATATAGTTAAAAATCTCTAAGGTTGTTAAGGAAATCATATGGAATGCAACTAAGTCATCCACTCAAAATGAGTTTGAAAGCATATGAAGGAGTTAGATATCATACCTAAGCCAAAGTATAACTGCCTGAGTGCCATTGTAGAGAAAAGATAGTGCATATTCACTATGAATATTTAAAGTGTGATATTTTGTTAAATAACACTATGGAGAGCTTTAATGTATATATAAAATAATCTAATGATAAGCTTATTTTAACAATGATGGAGATCATTAGAAAGTCAATAATAAAGAGACACGACAAAAGGATGTAATGCTATAATAAACTAACTTAATTTATCCTAAGATTCTATTACTATTAAAGTAGATAAAGAGTAATGTTAACCCAGTTTGGTTGTTAAGGTGGATAGTATGTGATCTTATTTCATAGAAATTGTCACTATAGGAGATAGAAAATTTATGCCATTACTTATGCACATATTATAATTGGAATTAGAGATAAACGTGTCAAACTCAAAGAATTAGTACTAAAGTATACAACAAATGTATAGTCCTTGAGCCTTATATAAGAATAATTGCAATTTCACTGTTGTGTGTGCATGGATCCTTTTAGTATGCCATGATGAAAGTCTAATTATTATGAATAAATATTCTTGAAAAAAAATTTGGTAAATTGTTCAACATGTTTATCTAGACATACACACACACACAATAACAACAACAAAGTTTACAATTCGCTACGAAAAATGTAGCTAATTATCTAAAAAGGGTCACCTATAGTTAATTGTGATGTTTTTGTTTCATCACATAAAGCATAATCAATTCTTCATAGCTAAAAACTATAGGTGATATTTCTAGAAATTACAGACAAAAAGTATTAGATATGAAAATTTTTCGTAGCTAAAACATTACAAAAACATAGCTAAAAATTGAATTTTTGTAGGGAAAAATTTAGCACCAAATGATTAACAATGAAATAAAACGTAGCCAATAACCATTGGCTATGTTTTCATCTTCATAACGTAGCTAAAATCTATAGGTGACATTTCTAGAAATTATAGACAAAAAGTATTAGATATGAAAAATTTTCTTAGCTAAAACATTACAAAAACATAGCTAAAAATTGAATTTTGGTAGGGAAAAATTTAGCACCAAATGACTAACAATGAAAATAAAACGTAGACCATTGGCTATGTTTTCATCTTCATAACTATATACAATTAGCTACGTTTTTTATAATGTAGCAAAATATTATCAGCTAGGTTTTTTTATAACATAGCCAAATATTTTTAGCTACATTTTCCAAAACATAGCCAAATGTTATTTGCTATGTTTTTAATAAAATTGTGATATATTATTTGTTACGTTTTTAATCTATGATATTGAACAATATGTTTTGTATAGAATGTATTGACATATTTTTATTGTGAATTTTTACTTTTTATTATAAAATTAAATTATAGAAAAAATTATTAACCATGTTACTTTAACAATCACAACATTATGTAATCTGAGAAAAGGAGTGTTAAATTTAAATTATAGTATATATAGGAAGTGAAAGAAAAAGGTATAGGATATAGAATTAATACCCTTCTCTTTCCTCTTCATTTTTGTCATAATCTAGGTCTGGTAATCTTTTGAATAACATATCATGTTTTGCTAATTTTGCTCGAGTTTCTTGTCCCATTATTACTTTAGCTTGTAATGTAGTCTTAAGCTTGTTCTTTTTTCTCTTAAAGTTGTTAAATGATTGTTTTATATGTTAAGGTTGAAACGTTTGGCTTAGTACCATAGCTATGGTCTTTCATATAGCCAGGACGAGAACCAAGAAGGCCTTTTATATAGCCAGGATGAGAACCAAGTATTGCATCACAAATGTCTTCTGTGTTAAGCTCATTCCCCTCAGACATATACTTCTCTAATAACTCTTTTATCTTATTCTAAAATTAAAAAATAAAATCAATATTCAATTCACATATTACTACTTACTATTAAATTAATAAATGAACAAAACATTGAACAAACTTTCATGCAAAAGGTAGGATCTCTAATAGGATCACTACTGCACCTTATGAGAAGAGCTTATCATTACAAGTCTTATTGTTACGAGTCAAAAGAAAGAAGACTCTAAAAGCCATAACATTATCTTATTGATTGTATTTGTAGTTTCTATAATTCTCTTCGGATACAAAGAATTGTTACTTATAGGGTTGTGTAAACTAAATAATATTTATTAAGATGGAAGTTTCTATATTTATATTTTAATATTTTACCAGTTACGAATATTTAATATTGGATTTACTTATATCGACACATATGTGTCTTACATTCGATACTAATAAATGTGGTAAAGTTTAAGTGAAAAAAGTCTTATTTCTATATATTTTAGGAGGTAATTTTTGTCATAGACGTAGTTTTACGCATTAAGGACGAGTTCTAGTGTTAAATAAGATTTATACAATTAAATTGCTAACCGTATATTTATTTTTCTTCTATTTGTATCTATTATCGATATTATGTAATGCCGGACTCTCTGAGCCCTTTTGTATTGGTCTGTACTTGGAGATACTAGTTTATATATACATGGTTGTATATGACTTCAAAAATATTTTAGAATCCTTTTGGTATATATGCCAGTGATATATAATATTATATGCCCTTACATAAACTTAGAGTTCATTGGTATGTGAAATCTTGGAGATTTATGACATATAAGCTTCTAAGTATGTAAAACTGAGTCCATTAGATGGATATAGCCATGGTGGCTGAGTTAAATGTGTTTTAATTCCTTATAAGTGATTAGACATGATTTATAAACTTATTGGACACTTACAAAGCTTAATTGTAAAAGTTGATGTACATAAGGGCTTATTTGCAAATTGTTAAAAGTTAAGAGACTTAAATGTAATTTTTCAATTCTTGGAGGACCAATATGTAATTTTATAAAGTTAAGGGGCTTAATTATTATTTTCAAACATCCAGCGACCAAAATAAAAATAAAATTTTTGGTCATTCCCAAATTTTGGGCTTAATTGCAAATTTAGAAAAAGTTTGGAGGGTATAATAGTAATTTCATATAAGTCAAGGGTACCATTAAAGATTAGAAACACTTTATTTTAATTGAAAGAAAGGAGAAGAAAGAAGAAGAAAAGAGGAGAAGAATCCATTCGACCATCACTAAAATTTTACTATTCTTTTTTATTTTCCAACCCAAATCAAGGTGTTCTAAGTTAATTTGGGATCAAGGAACTCAAATCTATCATTAGATTTGAGAAATTCTCAAAGGATTTAAGATATCACTAAAGGAAAGTTTAGGTAAATTTTGTCTCATCTCTCTCTACATTAAAGTAGGTCAATTTTTTCTCATCTCTCTCTACATTAAAGTCTTTCATAAATCGACGGTAAAATCCTGCATGACCTAGAAATCCTCACACACTTTTTACATTAATTGGCGGTGGATGTTTCTCTATAACTTTTATTTTTGATTTGTCGACTTCAAATCCTTGAAGTGAGATTTTATACCGTAGCAATGTCCCCTCTTGCACCATAAAATGACATTTTCCCAATTCAACACCAAGTGTAATTCTTCACATCTTTGAAGAACTCTGTCCAAATTGGTTAAACACATTTTGAAAGAATCTCCAAAAATTGAAAAATCATCCACGAACACCTCCATTATATCTTCTATCATGTTGTCAAAGATAGACATCATATATCTTTGAAATGTGGCTGGGATATTACATAATCCGAAAGGCATCTATTTGTACGTGAAAGTACATAAGGGTAGTTGAATTTGGTCTTTTCTTGATCATCAGGGTATAAAAAAACTGATAATATCATGAATATCCATCTAAGAAGTAATAAAACGAATGACCAGCCACCCTTTTTATCATTCAGTCCATGAACGAAAGAGAAAAATGATCTTTCTTAGTCACTGAGTTGAGTTTACGATAGTCTATGCACACTCTCTATTTTGTGACCATTCTTGTTGAAATTACTTCTCCACTCTCACTTTTTATTAGCATCATTCCACCTTTTTTAAGTACACATTATACTGAACTGACCCATTCATTATCGGAGATGGGATAAATTATCGTTGTATCTAAGAGTTTGGTTATTTCTTTTTTGACCACCTCCTTCATGTTAGGGTTCAATCTTTGTTGATGCTCTCTCACCATTCTACATCCTTCCTTGAGGTTTAGTCGGTGCATGCAAACATTTGGGCTTATAACTTGAATATTAGAAATCTGCCATCCGATGGCTTTCATTTGCTTTCTCACAATTGCTACCACCTTACTTTCTTGTTTCTCATTCAATTTATTTGAGATGATTATCTGTAACATTTGAACCTCACCTAGAAAGGTATATCTGAGATATGCAGATAAAGGTTTAAGCTCTCATGTAGGTGGTTTTTCTATGGATAATGGTATGGGTGCTTCAATTCGGACTAATTTATCTTGAATATCCAACTCCTCCATCTCATCATCTCCTTTAGACTCAAGTTTCTCATATCCATTAATTGTCTTTATTGCCATTGACTGTACTTCAATGATGCAACTCTCAACTTGTTCTTTCAACTTTTGATCCATAATTTCAACCTTCATGCATGTGATGCTTGTTATTGGGTTCTTTAAAACCATATTCATTTTGAATTTGATATGATATTTGCTTATTCGAAGTGTCAATTTTCCTTCATGAACATCAATTATGGCTTTCCCTATATTCATAAACGGTCAACCAAGGATCAATGGACAGTTCTTATCTTCTTCAAAATTGAGAACCACAAAATCTACAGGAATAATGAACTTGTCAACTTACATCAGAATGTCTTCCACTATTCCCAATAGTCTTTTAATAGATTGATCAGCTAACTAAATCAACATTGATGTCGACTTGACCTCACGCAGTCCCAACTTCTTGAATATTAACAAAGGCATAAGATTAATACTTGCTCCTAAGTCGCACAAGCACTTTGTGAATTCATATTGTAACATCCCGTTCCTACACTAAGGGTTAGAACCCTAAAATTTGGTACATGTGAGATCAAAGAGAGATTTAGAAAATGCATTTTATGCTCATGCATAATGACAACATATACACACACGTGAATTGTGATTTTTACACATGAAAATAATTGTAAGTGCATTCATTGACAATTTTGAGTATAATTGTTTATGAATGTGAGTATATTGAGAAATGTAGTTTTTATATGTTGAAAATTGATTTAGGGAGTGTATAAATTGATTTAGAATTTTTGGGAATTTTTGGAGAAATTTTTGGAATTGTTTGAGTATTTTAGCTAGGAAATTTGCCAAGTGACAAAACAATTGTTAAATAGTAGTAGAAATTACTGTCCAATGGCAATGAAAATTTTGATAAATAACTTTAGAATTTATTGTCAAGTGTCATTGAAAATTGAGGAATAATTGGAGTAGAAATTGAAATTGATCGGACTAGTTAAATGAAAGAACTAATCAAATATTTTAGAAATTGGACATGTGGCAAGTGATAAACCTCACTTGCCAAATAATGCCTTAAGCCCACTACCCTTTTTAATTTAAAAACCTTCCCCCTTTTTTGTTGATTTCCACGATGCTCTCTCCCTGAAAAGCCATTGGTGTTTTATTTGGCTCCCTCCATCATTTTCGTAGCTCTCTTCTTCTTGAGTTTTAACCCTTCAAATCTTATCTTTCATGCTACTCTTCTACCTTGCTCTCTCCTTCATTCTCACTAAAAGGCCCGACCTATCCTCCATGAAAGTTGATGATGGTGGAGATGAAAGAGTTATGGTTTAATGGTGATTTTGAAGATTTGGAAGCAAAACCAAGTAAGTTATGCTTTAAATGTTATGGGTATTGATAAATGAAACTAGAATGATGAGAAATGTGGGATTGATGACTTGATTTTTTTATGAGTTGAATGTGTGTGATGTGGATGGTGAAAATCTATGTATATGTCATGTTTTTGTGAATGTAAATGATCCTTAATGATCCATGAATTGTTATAAATATGTTTTGGAAGTTGGATGATCCATATAATGGTGTTAGGATGAGTGTAGGAAATCAATTATGAATAGGAAAATGAATATGTTATGTTTTTAGATAATGATCAAATATAGATCATGAATTGATTTGTGAATGTCTTGGATTTGAAATGGAGTTGATAATGAGGAGTGATGAGGAAGAAAAGGAGATCTTTGTATGAGTTGTGTTAGGTAAGATTTGGAAACAAAATTTAGTAGTTGAGCTGGAAAATGTTACAGCAACATGATCTATGAGTATGCTTCTATGTTTTATCCATAACTTGTTCTGTAGTTGTCCAAACGAGATGATCTTTGATTTGGGTTAAATTAGAGACATAGGTCTACATTTTTTATAAAGATATCAAATTCAAATTCTGTCATTAAGAGTTCTAATTTTGACTTGAATTTGAGTACTGGATGTAGGAGAAAGTGCAGAAAAACTGGATACATAATAGGTTTTGTTCTGTTTTCTTGATGAATTAATGTAAATCTCTTTGGGTGTTTTTGTGATGATGTAAAATGATCCTAAATCTAAAGAAAGGGATTGATTTGGTGTCTAGAAATGTGAAGGATCAAGGTGATAGTTAAAAGTGAAATGAAAGAGGAAATAAAGTTGAATATGTGCAGAAAATGGATGATGAATGCACATATATGTGTATGTTTTGCTATTAGTGTTTATGATCGATCATGGGCTATAATTTTCTTATGGATAGTATTGTGTTGAAAGAGAGTTAGAACAATGGATAAATGATGAGCATTGAACTGGAAATGATAGATTAAGCATGAGGAATTGAATGTTGTAAGTAAAGAGTTAAAAATATTTTGATCTAAAACTTCCATGAGTTTTCTATATTGATATAGAGCGTTTTTGACAAAGTTATCTTCATGGAAGTTGTATAGCTTTCTTTAAGCTTTCCATGATATAAAGTATGGAATTTTTGGACATTAGAGTAGAGAGATATGACCTTTATAATTTTGTAATACTATATAGGAGAGACATTTTGGACAGCTACATCATTCTGAAATTTTGACTCTTATAGAAGCAAAATTTGTTTTTGAGGTCTTCATGTAAGTTGTAGGTCTAAAATTTCTCTTTAAAAAAGTCTTTGAACAATTTTAATCTGATATTTTTAGTAAAAGTTATGCCCTTTTTACCAAAATAGGTCGGAAGAAGAAAAGAGGAAAGAGGAAAGTCGCGATCGCGGCGACATTGCGCAAGCGCGCGGAAGATCGCGACTCCACAGCTCTCCTCCAAACCTGAACACCTCTCACTATTTTGGCCATAACTTTTTCATCCGATCTCCAAATTACCTGATTTTTGAAGCATTGAATTCCTACCACATTCGTCTACCTCTTCACAAAAATTTATACCTTTTGGTATTAATTTGAAAAATATTGATCTAATCAAAGTAAGGATATCGATTGGAAGAACATGAACTGGATATTTTACTGAATATGTTCCAGTATTTTGATGATATTTTGATATGTAGAATTCTAAATAAGATTATTTTTAATTTGGAATAAACTAGAGATATAAGCCTACAAATTGTATCAAGAAATCTAATTTTGATTCTTTCTCTAAGATACTGAATTTCTGAATGGTAATTGTACATAGTACACTATTATTAAATGTGAACAACCCGATAATGTTTATGACATATCTTCCAAATTACTAAACTAAATTGAGTGATTTTAGTGTCAATGGAAAGATAAGACATAGAGGAACACTTTTTTAGAAGATAGTGTGACAAAATTTCATCAGTTTCACTTTCTAATTGAATGTGAATAATAGACCCGAAAGTGTGACTTGGAAAAATTTTTTGAAGTGAGTCAATGAGAAAGGAATGGAGATTTTAATGGTTTTAGTGAGGCATAAACCTAAATATAAATTATACTTAGATAGTTTTGAAATGGGAATGATTTTGTAATGAAATTAAAGGAAAGATACCCAGGATTGTCATGAACATGCATTGTACATAATTCATTTCATACATGAGCATTATTGAACAATTATAATTATGCAAAGTTGTAGCGCGTGTGAAATGTGTATTGCATAAATGAACTATGCAGGTTAGAATGTTCGCATTCAGACATTTCTAAAATTTGGAAGCAAATGCTAAACTGGAGCATACTGTGAGTAGACCTAGATGGTCTCATTTTATTGTTTGTTTTGTTTTGTTTGATTTTTGTATTAATTGACTACTGAATG
>JANVCQ010672252.1:0-15911 GCA_025531925.1 Erythroxylum plowmanianum | reverse complement strand
ATCACTGCCTCTATCTTCTTTGGATCTACCTGTATGCCATTTCCAGTCACTATATGCCCCAGAAATACAACTTGATCTAGCCAAAATTTACACTTACTGAATTTGGCATACAGCTACTTTTCTCTCATAATTTGTAAAATGACTCTCAAATGCTCAACATGCTCCTTCCTGCTCTTCGAATACACCAAGATATCATCAATAAACACAATTACAAATCAATCCAGGTAGGGCTGAAACACCTTATTCATCAAAGCCATAAAAGCTACCGAGGCATTAGATAACCTAAAAGGCATCACTAAAAACTCAAAGTGCCCATACCTGCTCCTGAATGCACTCTTAGGTACATCAACCTCAACTCTCTTAAACTGATAATACCCTGACCTCAAGTCTAGTTTAGTGAATACCTGAGCTTCCTGCAACTGATCAAATAAATCATCAATTCTAGGCAGTGAGTACTTATTCTTTACTGTCACCTGATTCAGCTGCCTATAATTGATGCACAATCGCAAAGTCCCATCCTTCTTCTCCACAAACAGCACTGGAGCTCCCCAAGGTGAAACACTGGGCCTTATAAAGCCCTTTTCTAACAACTCCTGCAACTGAGCCTTCAGCTCCTTCAGTTCCACAAGTGCCATCCTATATGGAGGAATAGATATAGGAGAAACTCCTGGAACTAAATCAATTGTGAACTCCGTTTCTCGATCTGGTGGTAAACTAGGTAACTCTTCGGGAAACACATCCAGGAACTCCCTAACCATTGGAATGTCCTGTATACTCTGCTCAACTCTAGTATCAATGATGTGGGCCAGAAAAGCCTCACATCCTCCCTGCATCAACCTCAATGCACTTATGAATGATATCATCCTAGCTGGCACTGCCTGACTAACTCCTCTGAATACTACCCTTGACTGACTCGGAGATTCCAGTACTACTTCCTTGGTGTAGCAGTTCATGATGGCCCTATGGGCAGTGACCCAATCCATGCCTAAGATCACATCTATCTTCCTCAACTGTACTATAATAAGGTTTGCCTCCAAAATTGCTTGATCAATCCTAATCAAGCATCTTTTACAAACCTCTCCTATAACTGTAGTACTGCCTATAGGCGTACTAACCTCCAATCCATACCGTAGTAACTCCCTATCACAATGCAACCTACATGCCAAACGCGGTGCGATAAAGGAGTGTGTGGATCCTGAATCTAGCAGTACAAATGGCTCAAAGTCATAAACAAGAAGCGCACCTGCTACTACATCTGGCGAGTCTTGGGCCTCTTGCCTGGTCATAGCATAGACTTTGACCTGGGACTGCGGTCGGTTGCCCTGTCCCTCAGTCCTCAAGGAAGAACTCCCAGCTCTCCCTCTGCCTTTATCTTGGCCTCTCTGTCCAGATCCACCACCTCTGCTTTGCTGGATTGTCATATTACTCCCAGATCACCCACTGACAGCAAACTGAGTTCCCAACATATTTGGGCAATCTCTGATCTGGTGGTCCATGGAGCCACATTTAAAACAAACTTTCGTCGATCTCCAATACTCACCACCATGCCTCCTCTCACAATACTCGCAAACTAGAAACTGATTATGAGCTGAGCCTCTCCCACTACCAGTCTGTGACAACCTACCCCTCTGCCTAGATCCTGACTGTCTGGATCTACCTGATGATCTAAATGCTCTATTCTGGCACTTAATAAAGCTCCTACCAAAACTTTCCTGACTCTCACTAAGCCTCTTCTCTCTGGACCTCTGTCTAGTTTCAGCTTGTTTCTCCCTCATTAGCTGTTCAACTTTAATCGAAGCAGCTCTCAACTCTATGAAATTACCCATATCTGACCGCGCCAACCTTGTTCTGATCTCCATATTAAGTCCATTCTCAAACCTCCTACATTTGTCTTCTTCTGTAGGAATCAGAGCAGTAGCATAACTCATCAATTCATTGAATCTGACCTCATACTCAGCCACTGACATCCTACCTTGCTTCAATTCTAAGAACTCTTGCATCTTTATGTCTAAATAGATCTTGGGCATGTAATTATCTCTGAAGACCCTCAGAAAGTCTTCCCACTTCAACTGACAAAGCCTGGTGGTACTACCTGGGATAGTCTTCCACTATTGATATGCTGGGCCCTGCAGTAAAGACACTGCATAATCGAACCTCTCATCAAGCTCGCAATCCATCTGATCAAATACCCTTTCCGTCTTCTTTGACCATCCCTCGACCTCAGCAGGGTCTGTGTTACCATAGAAGTCCACGGCTCCCTTCTTTCGCAGCCTATCATACCTCCTCTACTTCTTTTTTGGAACTCTAGGAGGTATCTCCTTAGATCGAAGCACCGAGGACTCCCTACTGGCTCCTATCGATCCTTGGTCAGCTGGTTGATCAATTTGATCACCTAGAGCAAATGACCTATAACAAACAATAACTTCAATCATTATTTGTATTTTTCATAGCATTTCATGCTTAACATTCCTATATATCCCAACAAATGCCAACCATGCTCTGATACCACCTATATGTAGCGCCCCCTTACCGCAAGGTATCCACCGAAACACCTGGAGGTCATTCCAGTACATATCCTATGATAAGGGCAAGCTACGATTGATCACTAGAGTTACTTCACATGGCTTCATATCATTAATCGCTTATGAAGTATCAAAAGAAAATCACAATATTTTTAAAACCATCTTTTTCCTCATTTCATTAATTCAAACCAAGAGTCTACATTGTGTCTTTCTACTTTTTTCCACGTGTACATTAACAAAACCTAGTACCATTGTACTACATGAAAAAGGAAAACATGACAAATCTATCTAAGACATCCAAAAATCTTAGTTGGCCGACCTTTGAGCCATGACTGCTCTTGTTAAGCACAATCTACACGGTAGTTGAGCCTCTCGGTAGCTAAAGTCATCACTCGATCCTGAAAAGCCAACGTTGCAATTTTGGTGAGTTTTGTGAACTCAATGAGTGAACCATCATTGATGAGTTCACCAGATCATAAACACATATCACATATTTCACAGATATCCAGTCAATGGATTTCAATCTTATAATGTTATATGCACGAGACTCACATTCTTTCTTATTGTTGTGATCGAGTGCCTGTCACATACTTATACAAATACTAGACCATAGGGCTCAGTCAGAATAGAATCACAGAGCATAGCTTTGTATACAGAAGATATATCACGGAGCAAAGATCTACGTGGAAGCGCTTCATACTGGCTACTCAAGTCACAACACCTTTATCTGAGCATGCATTTTATGAAATGCATCAAATACTGATTATGCCATATCAGATAATCACATGCGATGTCTAATCAGAAACTCATTATCATCGGATCTAAGTCTGGCATTCAACTTTCGTTGAGAATTCACATATCATACAGGATTTCAGATCAACTCAAAAAACTTCCAATACCCATATCCATATAACAAACTCCTCGGACTTTAAGTCCAAAATTCAAATCAAATCACAAACAATGTATAATTGGAAGCTAACACATGAAATAATTTCAAATCAAATCAATCCTCAGAAATCATCTAGGTTGACTCATAAGTTTCCAGCAACGTCTGGAGGTTGACGTTCCAATTGTTCCTCTATAACAAATAACATACACATATATCACAATCTACACAATCATAGGTGTTTAATAATGTACATGAATGTAATGAAATATGTACAATGCATGTATATGACAACCCCGGGTATCAATCCATCAATTTTATCACAAGATCATCCTCATATCAAAACTCATCTTTGTTTTTCCAAGTCACCCCTTTCGGGTCTACTATTCACATTAAATCAGAAAGTGAAGCTAAAGTAATTGGTCATACTCTCTTCTAGAAAAGTATTCCTTTATGTCTTATGAATCCACCGACTCCAAAATCACTCAACATGATTTAGTAAATAGGAAGATAAACCTCAAACAGTTTTGGGCTACTCTTGTCCAAAATAATGTAATATTCATAAATTCCCTCTAAAATTTAAACATCTTAAAGATTGAATTAGATTCTAGGTTCTGCATACCATTTGTAGCTCCATGTATCTAGTTTACCAAAAATAAAAAATCATCTCATTTGGAGCTCTACATATCAAGATATCATAAAAATACAGAAGTATGTTCAGTAGAATAACTACAGTTCATACTATTTATGAATACACTCATTGTACCCGTTCCATTTTTTTTCACTCAATCTTTCTCAATTTAATTCATAAGGCTATGATTATTTGGTAGTGATGTATAGCAATGTCTTACGAGTCCAATGGTTTAAGAATCAAGTCATTTAGGTGTATAGAGAAGCAGTTATAGCCAAAAGAATCTAACATGTTCATGTCTTTACTCATATTGTACCTACCTTGCCGCAATTGCCATAACTCTCACTAAAGGTGCCAGATTAACTTTGGTTTTAGACGGTTTGAAAGAAGACTTCTAGATCTAAAACTTTCATGAAGACCACAAAGTGATATTCTGCCTCTAAAAGGATCAAAAATAGGATAGAAGATGACAATACAAACTATGACGATGCAGAAGGTCAAACTAAGACGGTCAAACTAAGACGAAACAAACTGAGACGAAGAAAACTAAGACGAAAAAAACTGAGACAATGTAGAAGTTAGACTAAGATGAAGCAAAAGTCAAACTAAGGCAAAACAAATTGAGACTAAGCAAACTAAGACGAATCAAACTGAGACGATGCAGAAGTTAAACTAAGATGAAGCAAAAGTCAAACTAGGATGAAACAAACTGAGACGAAGTAAACTAAGACGAAGCAAACTGTGATGATGTAGAAGTCAAACTAAGACGAAGCAAAAGTCAAACTAAGACCAAACAAACTGAGACGAAGAAAACTAAGATGAAGCAACATTACAACTTGTAATGCTCGTATCTCTCAACTCCGATATCCAAAATTTACAAACTTTATATCGTTGGAAAGATGGAAAGATCATCTACAACTTCTAAGAAGAAAATTTTGCCAAAATCTATCTAGATCCATCTAGAATTTCCCCTGACTTCAGAACACGAATTTTACATTCATCTTCCAATGTACTACACCCAATTCTAAACTTCATGACAAAGTTTGAGATTTTTAGAGATAGAATTGAAATTCGATGTCTTCATAAGAAATGTAAATATATGTCTCTAGTTTAATCCAAATTAAGAATCATCTTCTTTGGAAAACTAGAGAAAACGTTGTGGCTAAAAGACTGAAGCATATTCAGTGAACATTTTCCAGATTTTCAAACTTTCAATATTTTACATCACCAAAATACCAAAATTTTTTTGAAAAACTAATTTAACACTATAACTGAATTTATTTCCTCCCAACCACCCAGTATTTATGAATATACTCTTAAATGTCACTTTTCATGCAGATGACAGTAACTCCTCAACTTTCTTTCATGAATCACCAACTCTAAAGTATTTATTCACTACTTACCTGTCCAAAACTCCAAAATCTTCAAGCCCAAAACTCCGTGCAATTTACGTATTTCACTGTGTACAACGACCAGCTTCTGGTTTTTCTTAGGGTAGAAGATACAAATAGCAAGGTGGGTTTGGGGTAGGAAAGGAAAAACAAAGAAATCTCTTAGAAGGTGCTTGACAGAAAACTCTGTGTATGGGAAGAATATTTGAAGAAGATGACAATGAATAATGAACTTAGACATATAACTTAACCTTTCAACTCTCAGAAACAGTAACCTATATCTAGCAAAAGTACACAGCCTAAGTGACACTTGTCACTTTCCTCATATCTAAGCTCTAACTTAGTTTCTTTTGAAACTAACTCCCTTAACTCTCATCTTTACAATTCAACTATCTCCAAATCTTCACTTGATGTCTTTTTCCTATTTTTCCAAAATTTTCCAAAATTTATGCCTAAATTCACCAAAATTCAAAAATACAATATTCTTACTAACTAATAGAATTTTGCATATAAATAAATTCAAAATTTTCAAAACACCCAAAAATCATAACTCAATCTAATTATACCCGAAATTTTTCATGAATGCATGTACAATTATTTTCATGTGCCATAAATTTACTATTCATATGTATGTGTGTGACATAATATGCATGAACATGGAGATGCATTTCTAACTCTCATAGTCACTCACATTTACCATTTTAACCTTCCCACAAGTAATGGGATGTTACGCTATAACTATCTTCATGAAGGGTAAAAACATGGAATTTGGTATGGTAATTGAACACAAACATAGTCAAAACACAGAGATGTGAGGGTGTGGGTGTTTCTATGGTGAGAGGAAAGGAGAAGAAAACATGTAGTATAAACTTTAGGAGAGATAAGCGACTCTGCATTTGCTCAAGTCTTCTAGTTCAAGGTGTCCTTATTTTAAAAGGAAACATGTCATCCAAGGAGATAAGCTACATGTCCTCTTATGTGGCTATCAAATGTCACCAATATCCTAGTCCATTTGTCAATAAATCACTAATGCCATTAGTCACTTAATTTTCTATGCTAAATTTCACTCATTTTATAGGTTTAGTCATCTAAATTTTCCATATGCCAACTTATCTTACCATATGACATTTTTCCTATAATAAATGTACATTTTAATTCATCAATTTTCTAATTGTAACAATTAAATCCAAATTACTAATTATAATTCATCAAACTAAAATTCAAGACATAAACAATACATAATCATTTTAAGCCTTTCCTACATCAGAATATGTCAATTGAGTGCACGCATAATCTTTGCAATGTTTACTAAATCATGATTCATGTGTGTATGCTAACAATATGCATGTGAATGAAATGTACTGCATTAATTCTCAAACGATAAAACTCATATGACTCAATAGCCTGTGACTTAGACCCTCAGTAATGTTTTGGAATCTGGCTATTACTGTTGGAGTTATGTAAATATAGTGCCCTGGAAAGCAAGATCTTAATTTTCTTCCAGTTACTTTTGTAATGAAAATATTTATTATTAATAAAACAAAAGCATTTGGTTTTATTTATATTAGCAATATATATCTAGTCATAAGGTACTGAGATTCTTTGTAAGTAATATACATATATATAGAGATGTATAGGAAACATATACATTACAAGAATCTAAAATAATGGATTCACAGTTGAATAATCAAGTTGGTCACTTAATTATGATTTAGATTATAGTGTTGCGATTTATCTCTGTGCAAGTAAAAGATTTTACTTCAAGGGAATGATAATTTTCATATCATGATAATACTTAACTATAGATAATGGAAATATTAAATAAATTTGGAATCAAGTATGTTTTAAAGAATAAAGTGGGCGGTTACTTTAATCTTAAAACATACAACTTAAACATTCGTTTATTATGGACCACAATCTTGATGAGTGGTGAACTTATATGTGTTTTATTATAATTTTTGATATGATCGGAATGGATTTTTACAGAGTATCAATCCAGTGTCTTCAAGTTGGAATTATTGATTGAAACAATTATCAAGGAACATTCACTCAAATAAAGAATTTATAGTGATATCACCACTTCTAGATGTTTTATAGAGATTGGCGATTAAACTAGCGCTAGTAATTTGATGGACTAGCTACCCATCAAATCTTAACACCAAGATGAATTTTGTGTGTTGATCACCATATAGAGTAAAATGGAAGAATTAGAAGGAAAAAGTAACATAAGTGCAAAATGGTAATTTTACCTTTTATTGTACGGATGGTTATAATATGGTTCATATTTGAGTTTGCAATTAGACATCTTATTTGAAACATTTGTTTTTAGACTATTTAGTAATTCAAGAGTTCAACTAATTGTCTTTGGTGGAATGATATTTAGTTAATAAGCTAGAACTAATTCTAATGAGATCAAATTAATTTCGGGCTTATGGGAGCTTGAATTATATAAGTCCAATTAGATTCTCCATTTGGCTTCTAGGAAGGTTATCAAGCAAAGTAAGAATTACAAATAGAGATCTTAAAGTCTATGATTGAATGTTAGGCGTAGACTAATTAATTGTTAATTAGAAGCCCAAATGAACATTTAGAAATGAGATAGACTTTAGTTTAATTTGATTAATTAAATTAAAACAAAGTTATTAAAGATAAATGGAGGAGGAATTTCGATTTTGATGGACTAAATGTATAGCTGCACATTTAGCATTGATTTGCTATATTAAAGATGGTTTTAACATGCTTTATCATCATTAAATGGAGTAATGATGTTATCATTAAATGGTGTAATGGTTTTCTTTTAATGATAGCATGTAACCTTTTAGCAATCATTGGATTAAAGAAGAAAGAGGAACATTTGATGGACCATCTTCCTTTTTCATCACAAAATCAAAAATGATATGTCTCATTTAAGTTAATAGTCTTTTCATGTAGCCATCTTAAAGACAAATGAGAAGAGTCTCACTTATTGGCTTCTTTATGTTTGATTAAAGAATGAAGTGATGCATTTGATGCAAAGCTCTTCTTACTTTTGATGTTAATAGAAATTAAGGAGAAGTGAGAAGGTGTTCTTGCATTTTTGACTCTCTCTCTCCTATCTTGCATGGTATAGTCGAAAATTATATAAGAGGTGTCTCATCTTTGGCTTCATTCTTCTAAGGAAAAATCTCTTCAAGTGTTTATTTCTCTTTCCTACTAAAGGATCTTGTTAACCTAGTTGTCCAAGGAGAACAAGTGGTAGATCAAATTGGTCGAGGATGCAATAATGTAAATGTTTATCCTTATACCATATCATGTATGGCTATGCATTTTGATTTTGTTATATTGTTTCCACTGCAATTTTGAATTCTAAAAATTCTTAAAATATACCGTTTTATCCAAATCATGCATGATTTATTTTTCCAATCTAACAATTGGTATTAGAGCCCGTTTGCTTATGCATAATTTCGATTCCTATATGTTACGTATGGGATGGCAATCATTTTTTTATGTTGCATATTTTTATGTGACAGAATTATATATGGTGTATGTTTTGCTCTTTTAGTTGTCCATAATTCTAAATTTATATATGGTGTATGTTTTGATCATTTGGCTTGTAACAAGGAGGGTGGCCTATCATCATCATGTTTCCTCCTTGGTTTCATCTTAATGTTTTCTTTGATTATGTAATGTACAAAATCATGTAATGATGAAGATGAAGAAGCCATGGATGAAGAAATGAAGAGACAAGATTTCGGTTCTATTTAAAGTGTATTGGCAAAGTTCCAGTTGTTAGAAAACCAAAGTGCTGGAATTTTGTGTTCACAAATTTTCGGTTTTATGACACATCAAGTTTCAGTTTTGATTAAAAATGAGTGCTGGATTTTTTTTCTTTTGGACAAGTTTCAATTTTGATGAAAAACAAGTGCTAGATTTTTTGTTTCATATGGATAAGATTCAGTTTTGATGAAAAACTAGTGCTATAATTTTTGTTTTCAAATTGTCAAATTTCTTTTTATGAAAATAAAAACTTTTTTGTAAAAGCAAAGCCATTACACACGTTTTACCAAATGGGCTGGGTCATGTGAGCGAAGAGTTCGAAGCGGAAGATCCAAGTCCAAAAAAAAATTGTTGGGCCTAAAAGCCTTGTAATTGTTTTTATGTTTCTAGGATGGACAATCAAAAGTGGCTTATTAGTTCATGTGATGAATGGATAAATGAATGCAAATAATATAAGATATTATGTGATTGCATGCCATTTAGAAAATTGCCAACCCTAAGCTTTGCCATGCATTCATTATGTCTGAGATATTTAATCAAATAATAAAGGATGGATAATAAATTGCATCTAGACAAGATGGTTTTTATTAAAACTTGAAGCCTAAAAAGATTGAGTGGGAGAGGATGCTCATATGAGAGTCCACAATCTTCATATGATGGCCCATTTTGGATGTGGTGAAGTGTCACTCCCCACCAGAGGGCATGAATCCTGGATCTTGCATTGTTTAGTTCTCCTTAAGGATAAGTCCATTTATTGGTAGCAAATGTGACCTCCCATCGAGGCATGGTTTGCAAGTACCTTTAGTGGATGAATGAAATGGTTACACACTCAACATATTTTATTAATAACTTTCCCATCGTAGCTTTGTTGGTAAAATTATGGACCAAATGATGACGCTTCTTTAAAAGTTAGGCATAATGGTGCTTGGTAGCTTTTTTAGTGGGAGGGTCCCAGTTTTTCTTTTAATTGTTAAGATGGCCCACTGTCACTTAGTCCATTATAGACAAGAAAAATAACCATCGTATAAAGTTTTTAATTTTTTAATTTTTGTTAAATCTATCATCATGCATATGTGCATCATGATTTTATACAAAGCTCCAATATTGTTGACTAGTATGCTTATGTTTTAATAATTTATTTTTTAGACATAATCAGCACAAAGTGAATCCACTCACTTTGCTCTTGACAAATAACAAATTGAAAAATGAAGATAAGTTTAATGAATGGAGACGTAACCTTGACATTATTGTTCAATGTGAACGAATTTCATAGGTATTAACTGAAAATGAACCTGCACCTTTGGGTGGAGATTTAACTCTTGAGCTGGTCCAACAATATAAGTGATGGTAGAATGCTGATAAGACTACTAAGTGTTATATTCTAACTTCTGTCAGCGACATGTTGCAAAATCAAATTGCTTGTATGAAAACTTCTAGTGCAATGGTCCAATACCTACATGAGATGTTTGGTGTGAAGACCAAGTCTACAAGGGTAAAACTGTCCAAATCTTTCACAATCTTAGATCAAAACCTAGTGAACTGGTATAGGATTACATGCTTAAGGTAATCTCTACGATCACTGAAGCTAAAATGCTTGGGGCGGATATGGATATGGACATGCAGATAATTATGATTATCAATAGCTTAAACTGTTCTTTTTGGTAGTTTAAGTTGGATTATGAGCACAACAACAAGGATTACACCTTAAGTGAGTTGATGAATACCCTTCAGAGTACGGAGGAGATATTAAATGTCAAGGCTCATGGGTTAGAAGCTATTGTAGCATCTTCTTCTAAGCCTAAGGGTAAGGGCAAGCAAAAAAAGAAGAGTCCAATGAAAAGGAAGGCCCAAACAGGGATCAAGTGAAGTAAATCACTTGTTAATATAAAAATCCAATATGATATGTAAATTACACAAGAAGGGGGGTTGAATTGTGTAATCTTTTCGAAATATTAATCTTTTGAGAATTTTTGAATTTCTTTATGAAAATTTAAATGATTACTAAAGCACTTTGCTAAAGTTGATAAGTAATGCAATCGCAAGTAGTATTATCTACTTCATCTAACAACAAGAATATTAAAAGTAAGGGTTAGAGAATAGACACTGCGATTTTATAATGGTTCACCCCAAACCTTAGGCTACGTCCAGTCCTTAGAGTTAGTATGAGATTTCACTATACTCTTCAACTTTACAAGTATTCTTTCTACACTTGTAGAGCCTCTTCAGGTCTTTCTCACAACACAAAGTATTCTTTATCAACTGTATTAGCCTCTCCAGGTTCTAACCTTCCTTTCTGTCTCTAAGAAAAGTATTTTTGAGCTTTAGTTTATAGATGTATTCGCTCACTTCTTTCACACTTTGAATACAGAATATTTGCTAATGTAAAAGCATTCGTTATCTTAGTCTTCGACTAGAACTAGTATTTATAGCCTAAGTCTCCAACTATCTTCTTGAAAACTGCTTTTTGAATCTTCTAGAAATGGTTATTAGTTGAGTCTTGTAACTAACTCCAACTAACTAACTGTCTGATGTTCTTGAATATCTTCCTTTTGTATTTCCTGGAATAATGCTTTTTTCATTATTATATTTCACCTGTCATTCTGCTTTGTCTATTATATTCCTTCGTCTATTGTCACGCTTCATCTGTTGTTGCGCTTCGTCTGGTGTCGCCTGGTGTCGCGTTTTATCTGGTGTTATGCTTTCATCTAGTGTTACACTTTCGTCTGATGTAGCGCTTTCATCTTATGTTGCGCTTTTGTCTGGGGTAGCGCTTTCGTCCTATATTGCGCTTTCGTCTAGTGTAGCACTTTTGTCTTGTGTAGCACTTTCATCTTGTGTAGCGCTTCATCTGGTGTAACGCTTCATCTTGTATAGCGCTTCGTCCTGTGTAACACTTCGTCTGGTGTTGACAGCACATCTTCTGAGTTGACTAAGTGTTACTTACATTTTTCTGTACACTTAACAAAATTATCAAAATAGTTCATACATTTCTAAGATTATTATTAATTGATTGTCATCAAAATTAATAAAAGCGAAGTCCTCTTGACTTAACAATCTCCCCCTTTTTAATGATAACAAATAATCATAATTTTAGAAGATAAAATGATATTTACAGACGAATAGATGAATAGTATTTCGACGAATAATAAAGTAAAAAAATAAGAAAAGAAATGCATACAAGATATATACAATGCTTTCTATCTGCTTTCTATCTTCTCTTCTTATTATCCTCTTTTTCTCCCGTCCCCCTATTTGTTATTAATAAAAAAGATTGCTCATTGTTGATGCTTCAAAACTTCAAAAAACATATGTTGCATGTCAGTGCAGATCGTCTTGAGGTCTTCTTTAATAGTAACCCATAATAGTGTTACTTCCTCATGAAGATCACCTACTGAGTCAGCTAGTTCATCACCGTTAGTATGAACTTCCTCAATTTCTTTTGCTAATGCTTCCTGAACTTCCTTCTTACTGTGACTTGCTTTCATCCAATTTATGGAATACTTCAAGAACTCTGGATTATTAGTAGGATCTTGTTGTATTTCACTAAGTAGGTGAAGGTTTTCAATAGCAGATGGTTCTGAAGGTAAAACATCTAACTGAATAATTTTGATAGAGGGTAGATTGAAGGGTTGTTTTCCTTCTGAAAGATCAAAATCATCAGTTCTAGGTAGTTTCAAAATTGGTTACCTAAGAAGGTGTAACACATCCTTGACTGAAGGTATGAAACCTAATGGTCTAAAATGCATAACCAAATGCACAAAGGTTTCTAAGTTGAAATTGATACCTTTAACCATGATGTTTTTGTACTGATCGCATGTCGTTACACTAGTTAAAATAAAATAACTAGACTACTACTATAGCAGTGGTGAGTCTAGGTCGATCCTATAGAGAGTATGTGTAA
Source organism: Erythroxylum plowmanianum (assembly GCA_025531925.1). Taxonomy (NCBI): domain Eukaryota; kingdom Viridiplantae; phylum Streptophyta; class Magnoliopsida; order Malpighiales; family Erythroxylaceae; genus Erythroxylum; species Erythroxylum plowmanianum. The sequence goes on along the minus strand of JANVCQ010672252.1, from coordinate 2,824 downwards.
AGTTTAAGAAATGAAATTAACCATTGTTTAAACTTAACGAGGTTTTGGTTTTTTTAAAAGAAGAAAATAAAATAAAACTAACTAATAAAAAAACAAATTAAAGAAAACATGTAAAAAATGATAAAAGTGGGAAATTCGGTAGGACTCGGTTCTTTGGTTCAATCTCGGCCTACACCCTAATTAAGCATATTTTATTAATTTGTTATTCTTTAACCTCTCCTAGCAATTATTAATCGTAGGTTAACAATTAACTCGAGTTTTCCCTTAAGTTTTATTTAATCAAGATACGATCGTTAATTAAACCTAACTGTCGAATAACCTAGGATATAATCTCTAGATTTAATTAGGTAGTAGCATTATGAATTAGGAAAATCGATTAATCAAGACAATAACCACATACGATGCGTCATTTAACTTAGGTTATGTTATCCCTAATGATTACGAATCATTAGTCGCTACCCATGAATTTCAACATAACAATTATGGATTATATCGAAATTCTAGCAATGGCTTTGAAATTAACAATTCAATGAACGCATTAAAATTATCAATTCACAATACCCAACGGGTTCATACACAAATAATCGAACAATTACGAAAATCCAATTATCTATACACGAAACCCAAATCAATTAAAATAGGATAACACAATCAATTCCTAATGAGAGAAAGAAACAACAAATAATAAAAAATACTTAACCCGGGTCATTGGCGTGGATGTCACCTTTGAATCGGCGTGGGGATATTTACTCTTTCATGGGTCTTTCCCAAAAAAATGTTTCAGCCCCCATCTTAATCCCTAACCAAAAAGTCCCTTAATTTTTGTTCACTGCCGCAAGCTTCAATCTCCACCAAGACTCTCACTATTCACTGTAGCTGATGGGACTAATTAATTTCGTCCTTCTACTCACTTAAATCCTCCCAGCTTGCTTCTCAGTGCTGCGTCTTGTCCCTGTAGCATGCTCCAGCCACAAGCCTTTCTCCAGCAGCCAAGCCGCCCAACCAAGCCGCAGACGATGCCTCTCACGTCTACACTTGCGCCTGTTGCGCTACTCTCTACCGCAGCCTCTTGTTTCTTCTACTGTGGCCCCTCTCTCATTGTAGCTGATTGATGTGACAATTAAGGGTCACAACCCTTTTAATCCCTCCTCCTGCGCTCTTCCTTGCTCTTTTACTCGTGCATTTTGCATTAAACATCTCTACGTTTAGCGCAAGCGTCTGCATTTAACGCAGCTGTTTGTGTTAAACGTAGATGTTGTCTGCGTTTCACGTAGGATGCCTATATGAAACGCAGCCGTAACTACTGCTTGAAAATGTTGGTCCTCCACACAGCCGTTTCATGTCATCTTTTTTCTTTAAACTTGCATTTAAAATTTTCTTCTTCTTTGTCTTCTATTTTTTTGTCTTTTAATTTTCTTTGTCTCACTCCATGAAAACAAGCAAGTATTGATCTTCGAAAAATGTCCCAAATGGGGTGTTTTCAACTCACTTTAATTTCTTTGCTTCTAAATTGCACCTAAAATCACATATGAACTAAAGTGAGTATCTTAAGCATTTTCGTATCATTAATCACTAACTGTAAATAATTAAATATGTCAACAATTAAACACATATCAATTTCCCCCACTCTTAGCTTTTGTCCATCCTCAGGAAAAACATCCAAATTAAGCTCAAAGACCTAAAATATTTACTCAATTTCCATATTTTCCAAGACAATATAATCACAAGCAAAGACGAGTGACTTTCAAAAATCACAGCAAGAAATCAACATTCCAAGCTTTTACTCATGATCAATCAACATTAATCATCTTCAAAAACTGAGCAATCTAATGGTATACTTGAAAAATGTGATTAACTAAAATATATCTATGGGTACACTCAACACCATTTATGATCATGACAATCCACAACTTTGCATATCAATTCATTTCTTCACCACCAAGGTTCACATGCAAAATCATGAACCAAAGGACTTTTCAAGGTTGTAATGTGGGCAAGGGTAAGGTGAGATATATTTGGGTCAAGTAGTATGAATGTCATCAAAGCTAGTGAAACAAAAGTAACACTCAATCAAAAACTAGGTACCGTCAGCTATGACAAACGCAACATTTACATTTCACAACCCCATTCAGCTCTCATACACAAACCACTTGAAGCATATATCAATTCGAAAGAATCACTCATACAATTTATGCCAATGAAATCACAAGAGTGAACCTTCCAAGACAGCATCTACCCCATATTCAACATACTCAAATAACACATCCATTACAACTCTAGGAAGATGCATAAACTATAAACAACTTTTCAACACATATGCAATACTTCCTTGATACATTTATTTTAAACAATTTTTTTCATTCTTTTTTCTTTTTTTTTCACTTTCTATCTTTCTTTTTTTCTTTTTCTTTTCTTTTCTTTTTTTCTTTTTTTCTTTCTTTCTCTTCCTTCTAAAAATCAAAATAAACTACATCAACATAGGAATTTCAATGATAAGATGTAAAATAACATCCCAAGATTATAACCAACCCTTATATATGTACATCCCCACACTTAGAATTTTGTATATCCACAAACTCAACAATCACAAATGTTCCACTAGCTTTTTGACTTAGGTAGGACAATTGGTTAAATTTGAAAGCATAAAATGTGGTTTATACAAAAATAACCTATCCTATTGACATGATTTTTCTTTTTGTAGTTTATGAAAAACAAAGAATGCCTAATCATATCCAAGTTAATGCATATGATAAAAATGTGGTCTCGAATAGAAAATCAATGCAAAATCGGGACGTACATGTCATGAAGGTCACACATTATCAAA
>JANVCQ010672111.1:0-15924 GCA_025531925.1 Erythroxylum plowmanianum | reverse complement strand
GTTTATTGACATGAGTGTGAGATTGTTATGGCAAGAAATAAGAATAAGTTTTGTTTTAAAGATAAGTTTGAGAAATGATGAATAAGAAGAATCAAGTAATTTTGAGATTAGTATGAGTTTAAGGATAAATTTCCAAAAAGGGAAAATTTTATTGATTTGCATGAGTTTGAATTAAGATGATTATAAGAAAAAGAAAAAAATTTACACCGATTCGGATAGGTTAAGTCTAAAGTTTCCAACGCAATAGTTTTTCTATAAGTGTATGTTATCGGTCTCCCGAAAGGTCCCTAAAATTACTTTGACAGTTTTGCTGCAGTGAGACATTACCTTGCCGCGGCAAACCCTACCTAGGCTTGCGAGGAAGTTTTCATTTCAAATAAAGAGTTTCAACTTTCCTTTCGCATGCCCTCACCCGACCGCCTCATAGGGTCACCCAAGGATAAATAATGGGATGGGCCTAATGGGGTAATACACTCATGTTTATGATTCCAGAGTTGGACTTCGGAAATGGGGTTCAACACTTTGTCCATATACTTGGACTAAGATAAACTAAGCAATCTTTTTTTATCTATCTCTATAAACCTTTATTCCTAGAATATAGTTGCTTCTCCCATATCCATTATAGAGAAGTTCTTGGATAATTAGATCTTTATAGATTAAAGCATCAAAATCACATTTCAAATTGGTAATCTATCATTTATATATAGGACCTAAGAAAACAAACGCACTCCTACTAACCTTCTCATAAATATAAAGTTTTTTTTCACATTTTTTATAAAATTAAACTCTTTATTTGTCTTAACAAAATTGATGTTCCGAATTCATAGTGTTTTCTTAAGTTCATAAATAAATTTTTGTAACTTGTAAACATGATTAAGAAACCTCATAAATTCAAAACCTTCATATTATGTCATATACAATCCTTAAGCAAACTCCCCACTAAGAAATGTTGTCTTGACATCTATTGGTATGATTTCATAATTGTGGTACATAGATAGAGCCATTATTATCTTTATGGACTTAATAATTTCTACTAGAATCTTTTTTCATCATAGTCAGCTCCTTATTTTTGTTTGTAACCCTTTGGCCACTAGTCTTTCTTTGTATATGTGTATATAACAATCCTTTTTATTTATATCTTAAAAATTTACTTGTATAATAGCATCGATCCACTAAATTATATACTTGGTTAGTGTATATGGGTTCCATTTCAAATCCTATAGCTTTATGCCATTTTAAAGAATTAATGTCAGACATTGCTACCTTAAAATTAGTAGGTTCATCATTTATAAACAATGTATCATCTTTTTCCTTTTTAATATGTAAATCAAATATATTTTAGGAATGATATAGTGTAATGAGAGCTATGTGTATTTTGAACTCCTAGTTGTAAATCATATGTTCTAACTTGAGGTTTTTGTTCATCTGAATGTGCATTTTTGGTTCTTGATACCTCTAAGTTCTACCTTACGCCCATTACTTTACTTTAGGATAAATTCTCTTTTTAGAAATGGACCATGTCTTATGAAAAGCACTTTTTACTTAAGGGAATGATAAAATTGATGTTTAATATTTTTTTTTGGACACTTTACAAATTTGTATTTATTTAATTTATCTTGAAGTTTATCAGATATTATATGCTCCAAAAAAGTATCACTTCTCTAAATCTTTAGGTATAACAAGTTTGGTCTACTATAAGTCCATATCTTAGAAAGAGTCTTATAAATCAATTTAAATGGAACTCTATTAAGAAGGTAAGTAGTAGTTTCAAGGGCATATCCCTAAAGGAAAATATAAAGAACTACATGACTCATCATGGAACATAACTTATCTATTAAAGTAAAACACTGTATTAGGTTGTAGAGATCTATATGGAAACCATTGTAAGAGAATCCTACTCATTTTTAGATAACTAAGAAAATTATGATCTAAATAACTACTAACTCAATTAGATCTAAATGCCTTAGTACTTCTATTAGTTCATTTCTTAACCTCAAGTCTAAATTTTTTAAACCTTTTAAAAGATTTAGACTTATACTTTATTCAATACACCTAAACTATATCTAAAATGATCATTTGTGCATAATAAAATATGAGTACCCACTTTCAATGTGAGTCTATATACATCTAAATGTATAAGATATAGTAACTCATTGGCACATTATAACATTTCCACTAAAGTATAGTTTTGTCATCTTACCTAACAAACAAGATTAAGAAGTTTTATATGATTTATAAATAAAAGTATCCAAATATCCTTCTTTATGTAACTTTGTCATTCTAGTCTTGTTAATATGACCTAACCTATAAAGTCATAGAAAAATGGATTTTGCTCTCTTAATTTTTTTTCTTTCTATATATATTAAGGATTGGCCTTTTTATATCTAATTCATACAAAGCATTTGTAAGTAATCCAGATCCATAATAAACGTCAACTTTATAAGAAGAATAACTTTTATTCTTAGTAATAAAAAAATCCCTTCATATCTAAATAAGTATGAAAAATATTTCTTGTAATAACTAGAACATAATAAAAATTATTTAGTTCTAATACAAGGCTAAAAGGCAAAACTAAACTACAATTTCATATTGCTAATATAATAGCACTTGTTCTATACTAACTCAGAATGCTTTTCCTCAATGATCTATTCTTTGTTAGCAGGTGTATACTAGTATAATCTTAATCATAAATATGCTCAAGGATGAAGCATCATTAAGTTTCTTATTCATCAGGATAGTAGGATAAACTTTACAATTCCTCTTTTAATGTCCAATTATTCTATAATCAAATCATATTCCTTATTATTGTCTTTCTTGAAATGATCAATTTGGTTTTCTATTTTAGCAAAAGCCTTATGTCTCTTATTCGTATTCTTTTTAGAGCCCTTTATCTTATTCTTATAAGAATCCATAAAAAGAATAGAACTAGGTTCCTTTTTAAGCAAAGCCTTTGGAAATAGGGATGACAAAAATAACTTGGCCCAGTTCAAGTTGACCGGGCCTCATGCCTATTATGAAGGGAAACGTTGTGCTTGACCTGGAGTGCAGCCTAAGGTTGACTGTCTAAACTAGAAAAATGACATCATTTTGTTTTAAAAGCAAAATGATGTCGTTTTAAGTAGTAAACAATTAAATAGATGAAACAAAATGACAAAATGACGTCGTTCTGTATAACTCTTTCTCACTGTGTTGCTTTGCTTTATGTTTGTTTCTTCATACATCTCTACCATCGTTTCTCACATCTCACCATCACTTGCACTTAATCATGCTACCAATCGTCAACCACAATAGCTATCCCTTTATCGCCCCACAAGTCGCCAACCGCAATAACCACCCCTAACCCATGTGCTGCACACTAGGCTATGTATTCTTTCATTAAGGCCTTAAGGTCCTCTCTCTCTATGCCCAAATTTTTTTTGTTGTATTATTTATATTAATAAACATGTTTGATTGTTTAGAGAGGATTAGGAGTTGTGATTGTGGATCTGACTTGTACATTGGGAATGCTTTGGTGGATATGTGTGTAAGGTTTGGAGATTTAGCTAATGCATGTAAATTATTTGAGGAAATACCCCATAAAATCTATGACTAATATCAATTAACAAGCTTTGTGTTTGCAAATAATAAGTATATATAAGGATAACAACAATAATGCATTGAATTTTAGAATTGTTATTTAATGATTTGATAACTAATAATTCACTTAGCATTCTAGATTAGAAGTTGATTTGCATACTCCTTATAGTTTTGCATGAATTGGACATGTTACTAAGGCATCACAATTAAGAAAGTTCTTTATTTTTTTGTAATAATATGCTTCATTATAACCATTATCTATTTGAACTTTTGTTTTCATAATAAATCTAAGGTCGAATGTTCCTCCATGTGATCTTCTAAATAAAGTTGTAGTTGACTTTTAATTTGGAAGAAATTAAATGATGTCAATCAATGTCTTGCTTCTTAAGAAGTTGTTATCTTTTTTTGTAAGATTCCTTTCTAATTTCTGATGTATAGAGTTAAGTGAATGGTGCTTTTAAGATATCTTCATTTGCAAGGCAACATTAATAGAGCATTCCATTCAAGCAATGTGTTTTCATATAGGTTTATTTTATTTTAAAAAAATTAAGAGGTGATTAATCTGATACTTATATACACTCATTCTATTAATACTTATATTGTCATCTATATAAAACACCATAGAAGCAAGAAGATAATTTAACCTTAAATTTGGTTATTTTTAACAATATATGATGGGAAGTCTATGTAGTGAAACCATAAGAATACTTGGTTTGGACACGAAAGAAGTGATAAATGAGTAAGAAAATGGGAAGATAATATTAAGACAACTTACCAGAATATTATCCAAGTTTAATAAATCAAATATTTTGTATATCTCAACCAACTCATTTTCACTTATCTTTATCCATTTTGTAATTCCTTTTTTTAAGGCTTGTATTTTTAATACAATACATATATATTAATCATAATGTTAATAATGTTATTCAATTATCATTATAAATAATATTTATTTATATTTATATATTGGTTGTTTTAGATCGATGAACATATTCCTTCATAAAAGAGTTCTAATTCGGTGCTAGAGATAAAAGTGGAAACGTCTAGTCCCGTACTAAGTGAAGATAGAAGTTCAACTCAAACTCAATTGAAAAGTGAAGTTAGAACCACTTCAATAAGTCTAGATCAATAAATGAAGCAAAAAAATTTGAATGTAAATATTGTCAGAATATGTTGATCTAGAGTTTAAAAGGTGGAACCTCTCATTTATAGAGACATATAGGTTTGTATAGTAGAAGGAAAATGGTATTAAGAGGTCAAACATTTTTTACCCCTAACATTATGAGAGGGAAGAATGAAATGACTGCGACATCTTGTGATAGCAACAAATCAAGGTTTTGATGACTTATATCATAATTAGTGATGAATATCCATTATTTATGGTTGATACCAAAAGATTTAAGATGTTTTGCAACTCACTACAACTGACCTTTAAGGTTCCAAGTTAGAATACCGTAAAGAAGGACATTATGAAGATATGCAAGTATATGAAGAAATAGGTTTTAAGATCATGGTCAAGTAATAAAGGACGGATTGCCACTATAATACACATGTGGACAACTGATAACCAAAAGAAAGGTTATATGGCAGTGGCGGCACATTATGTTGACAATGATTTGACTTTACATAATAAACTTTTGAGGTAATTTATGTTCTTTAATATTGTTATCATTTACTTTTTCATTACATTATAATTGATTTTGGTAATATTTATAAATGATATGTTCATTTATGTGCTAGTGCCATATATAAGTGGAAGGTTTTCAACTATGTTGGGAGACTATTTGATGGATTTAAATATCAACAGTAAATTATCCACCATAACAGTCACCAATTGTAACACGAATGATGTTATGATTGAAAAGCTAGAAAATAAGATATGTGTTAAGAGCATGTTGGTTGGTGGAAAGTTATTCCATATGCATTATTTTGCGTATATTCTGAACTTGATTGTGAAGGATGGATTGGATATCATAAAGGAAGGAATATATTCAATTCGGAATAGTATGGTATATTAGAGTGTAAGAACTAAAAGAATTGAGAAATATGAAGAAACTGTATGATTTATATATATTTTGAGCACGAAGATGGTTCTGGATTGTCTAACTAGATGGAATTCAACCTTCAAGATGTTAGAGTCGACAGTCCAATATGATGATATGTTTACTAGGTTATGACAAAAGGACTCTTAGTACACTTACATGCCTACATAAGAGCAATGGGAGTTGGCTAAATAACTTTGTTTAAAGTTGGAATTATTTTATAATGCAACTAAATTGTTCTCAAGAACAAAATATCTAACTTCACTCTATTGCTTTACATTATGTGTAAGATAAATAATGCCTTATTTGATTGGATGTTTGATTCCAATGAGGTTACTTGGGTTATGGTAAAGTAGATGATGTAGAAGTTGAATTATTATTAGTCTATAGTTAGACATATTGTTACAGTATTATTTGTGCTAGACTCGAGATATAAGATGGAGGGGGTTACTTTATGGTGATTGAGTCCAAGAGCATGCAGATGTCATTAAACAATTTTGGCACGAATTATTTAATGATTATCAACTCATAATAGACAAAATTCATGAATGAGATCGTAGTAGTTTAGGTTATTCTTCTCCAACTTCAGTTTTAGGTTTGAGCTCATCTTCTAAGAGCAATTTGTTACTTTCACTTTCAAAATTTATCAAAGAAAAAAGGGCTAAGAATTTGTACAATATGATAGAATTAGATAAATGTTTGATCAAAGATTATATGGTAGAAGTTAAAGGTGTGCAATTAGATATATTATTACGGTGGAAGAGTTGTGGAAATAATTTTCTGATCATACAAATAATTGCACGAGACTTATTAACAATTCCATAACCCACTGCTACTTCAAAGTCTACTTTTTGCACCAGTGGTCAAGTCATTAGTCCTTCTCATGCCCGACTTCATCCTCGTATTATGGAAGTCCTTATTTGTGCCCAAAGTTGGTTAGATAATGAAGACATTGAGGGTAAATTCTTATTTTTTAATATAAAATTTCATCTATTTTTATCTTATTTGATATTGTTTTTTAATTTTCCTTTAATACAACCACAGTTATTAATGCAGAGGTGAATAGTCATACTTATCAATCAAGTGGACATTATTTTGATAAAACATTTAAAGTTGAAGGTATATTTAATTAATTATTAATTATTCCCATATCCTTAATATTTCTTTAATTTTAATATTACATTACTAAATATAATGTTTTTTAAAAAATTAATTGAGTATATATATTGAAAATGTTTCAAAATATAGTAATACATCTTTCAAAGTTTTAGACTCCCTTGCCGAAACAACCAACGACTACTAACCTAATGCTTAGCAAAAATGACTTCATATCTGAGCCCCTATATTGACAATGATGATGATGTTTCAATGTTAATGAAGGTTCTAGATTAAAGAAGTAAATTTCCACTTCCTCCGCTTCTGCTTGCCCGTAATCTTCCCCAATTAGGGTTGTTATCTTTAGTAGAAATGGAGGCCTTGTTTCACAACCACCAGTCATAAATGAGACAGTTCTGTTTGGAACATATTTCCTTGCTCCTTCTTCATCTGATCATGTTCATCTTTCCTTTGGTCAGATTCTCTCTATCTCTAGATATTGCCTTCCTTTGGGGGAATGGAGAAGGGTCTTTGATCAAGTTTCTTCTTATTTCTTATTGATCTGTACTTCCTTTCTACACTAGATTCTCCTTGAAACGATTTCCTCTTTCTCTTACTTTCCTTCTGTTCCTATCCTTTGATTTTCTTGCATGCTTTTGTGTTAAATTGCTTAGCCTCTTCAATATTCAAAGAGGCTCGGATGTTTTTGCTACATGCTTAGTTAGGATCTTTTTAGAAGGATGAGCTCTCTGAGTTCTCAACTTTTTTCAGATGCAAGAACCTCTTCGGGTGATTTGATACCTCCAACTCGTTTGAGGTTCGTTTGCTTCCACACCTTATATATACAAAGCCTTAAGGATAGGACATAGATCTGTATATCTGGGTTTCGAGGGTTTGCATGATTGGCTAGTTTTTGTACTATCTTTGTAATTGTATTCCCAAGATTAAGCCTTACACATCTGCTCGAATAGGTGATCTCTTGTTTCCACAGGGATCTGGCACAATAGGCATATTGTTGGCCCCCATATTTTTTTTCTCTAGTTAAGCATAATTTAAAAGAATTTTGAGGTTTTGATAGATTAAATTTTTAGAGTTAATTATTATGTTAAGGTTAGTATGATTTTATTGCATGGATTAATAGAATTAAAGTGTTAAGATTATAAGAATGTTCAAGGGTAATTTTGGCAAGATACTTAAGGATAAAAGATACAAAGCATATGAGGAAGGGCAAAATGGGCATTTTGCACTCATTAAGGGCAGAAATGGAAGAAGAAATGTTATCTTGCTCTTTTAAGAGGAAGAAAAACAAAATGAGAAGGAGAGAAAGAAGAGAATACCAAAAACAAGAAAGAGAGGAAGAGAGTTTTGGTGGTTTGAGAGAAAAGAAGCGAAAGCAAGCTAGGGTTTTAATTTTCTTAGCCTTCAAAAGAGAGTTTGAGGTTATTCAAGAAGGGAAAAAGATAAAGGAAGAGAAGAGCTTCCATTTAAGCCAAAGATCTCTTCATTAGGTGAAGAATCAAGATAAGATCATTTTGAATCTTTTGGATTTCTGGAAGGGTTTTAGTTCATTGAGTTTAGAAAATGCATGGGTTTAAGTATTCTAAAACCAATTTTAGTGATTGTGCTTGATGAGATTTTCAATTGAAATCCCTATTGAGTGAAATTTTTGTTAGTGTATAAGGGGATCAAGAAAGGCAAGAGGAGTAAGAGAAGAGACATTTTGAGGAAGTCTTTAAGTAAGAAAATCAAGGTGGGTTACATGTTTATAATAGAGTTATGAGCCACTAATGTTTTCTTTTGAATCAAGAGAATTAAATGATTTCAATTGTTTTATAAATGTTGCATGATTTCTATTTGAATGATTTGAGAAATCTTTATATGCTTGGTATATGAATTTTGTTAAGGAATTTCTAAATGAAGAAAGAAATGTTTTGAAACATTTATGTCATGCCTTGAAAAATGTCATGGCATTTTGTATAAATGAAAAGAACATGAAAGTATGAGCATATGATAAAATGATTTAAGCATAAATATGTGTTTTCTTTGGGCAAGAGAGGAACCCGTTTTGTTAGTCACGTGCACGTTAACCTATAGCCTTCTCCCGGTTGCCCGCTTGAGGCCACGAGATCTTAAGAATTCAGACTCGTTTTATTTATGATGTAAACTTCAATTTCTCTGTTTCGTTTCACGGAACTCTCGAGCTATTTGTTTATGCATTGCATCTTTAAATTGTCAAGTTTGTTGCATAATTTGAGTGTTCTGCAGTGATGGTTAAATGTATATGCTATGTTGATGGGATGATATTTTAACTATGAGTTTTGGAGCTAAAATTGTGAATTTGACTGATAATTTGAGAACAAAGAGTTTTATGAATTCATTATGGCTTTTATAAGACAAAGGCACATTTCATTAATTTTGCTTATTCTCTGTTATAAACTTGTTACCCATGAGCTTTGAAGTTCAGCCTTTTTTCGTCCCATCTTAATTGATAGCTAAGAGATCAAGTGATCAAGAGCCTAAGGGAATTACTCTAAATTGCTTATTTTATATTTTGAGTTGGTTTTGGGAAAGCACGATGTTTTAGTCACATTTCAAGTTTATTTCTTCAAGAATCTTTTGAAATTTGAGATTTTGAGACAATGATGTATTGTGGCTTGAAATGCCATTAAAGATTTGTAAAACTTTATTCTTTTCATGTTAATGAAGTATGAATGTTGTATGGATGATGTGAGTTGAAATTAGACATATGTGAAGAAGTTATCAACTTGAGTTGATGATTTTGGACATGAATTGTTGATATATATATATATATATATATATAAGTGAGATGTTATGGAAAAGAAAGATAGGAATTATGAACTGATCAGATGTAGCTAAATGTGATGAGTCAAATGAGTTGAGATTTAAGAGTTTAATGAAGTCAATTTGGAGGTGAAATGTTTATGCTCGGGACATTCCAAGTTTGCACAGTGCAAAATTTCAGTCTTCCATAGGGGTAAAATTCGTGTTCTAACTTTTGGGGGAAAAACTGGATTAATCTAGGTTGAATTAAGCAAAGTTATCTTCTAAAAAGTTGTAGCTTATCTTTCTAGCTTTCCAAATATATATAGTATGAAAATTTTGAACATCTGAGTTGAAAGTTATGATCTTTATAAGTGGTGATGCTCTGGAGAGTGGAGTTAGTGATTCAAAATTTTGGTGATGTGAGGAAGACCCTATAGAAACATCTTCTAATGCATTGTAGATTGAAACATCTTTTAGTGCACTGTAGACTGAAACATCTTCTAGTGCACGATAGATTGAAACTTTCCATCTTATGCGCTGTTCATGTTACATTGTTTGGTCCAATTTTGACCCTCTAGATGATAGAATCTATCTTCAAGGTCTTCATGAAAGTTGTATTCTTGAAGTACTATTTCAAACCATCTAATAATAACTTTGATCTGATATCTCTAGAAAAAGTTATGCTAATTGTTCCAAAATAGGTCTTAGACTAAAACATCTTCTATACACTGTTCATCTTACATCTTTTAGTCCAATTTTAACCCTCTAGATGATAGAATCTATCTTTATGGTCTTCAATAAAGTTGTATATCTTAAAGTTTTCTTTCAAACCATCTAATAATGACCTTTGATCTGATATCTCTAGAGAAAGTTATGCCAATTGTTTCAAAATAGGTCTTAGATTGAAAGATCTTCTATACACTGTTCATCTTACATTGTCTGGTCTAATTTTAACCCTCTAGATGATAGAATCTATCTTCAATGTCTTCATGAAAGTTTTAGATCTTGAAGTCTTATTTCAAACCATCTAAGAATGACCTTAATCCGATATCTCTAGAGAAATTTATGCTAATTGTTCCAAAAAAGGTCTTAGACTAAAACCTTCCTTCTTATCCACTATAGACTTAATCATCTGGTCTAGTTATGACCCCTTTAGATGACAAAATCTTGCTTCAATGTCTTCACAAAAGATGATCTCAAAGTCCTCTTTGAAACTATCCTAAGATGACCTTAATTTGACAACTATAGAGAAAGTTATGCCAAAATGTCCCGAAATAGATTCAATATGATTGAGGACAAAATCTTGTTTGATTCTTTTGGCCATAACTACATCATCCTACCTCCAAATAAGGTGATTCTTATTTCTAAATAAACTAGAGGCATAGAGATACAAATGATCTGAAGAAATAGAATTCTAATACAGTCCCTAAGACTTTCAAATTCTTGATAGAAGTTGGGTATAGTGTACCGTTCTAATTTAATAACAGTCTGAAAATGTTTAGACCCTAACCTTCAGATTTTTGAACCAAATTGAAGAAGTCAAATTGTAATTCTAGTTTGAGGTTCCCCAAAATCTATCTTAAAGTTGAAGAAATGCATTGGTCACATTTTATGACTCCGAATACTAAGCTTCGAAAGTGGGATCCAACATTGTTTGATATTAGAGCCCATAATTAAGATCTTACATAGGCAACTTTCAAAATATGTGGCAATCACAAGGGAAATTGTTAAGAGTTCAAGCTAATAGAATTAGTGAGAAGAATAATGATCTGTCATAATGTGAGAAAATGAAAAGTTTAGGGATATTTTGAAATAAGAAATATTACATAGTCCGATATGTTAGACATAGATTCAGTATTTGTGATTATGTTAGTGAATATGGTGACAAAATTTTGTGGTGTATATGTACTTGAATTGATATGGATTTGAAAATATTTTCGTGAATTAATTGAGAAGAAATAGAGATATAGGTGGAAATGACTAGATTTAAGGTGTACAAGCAAAGTGGAATTGAAAATTTGAACTTGAAAGTTAGAATGATTGTTTGATTGTTGTGATAAGAGTTATGATCCGGTATGAGAAGATATTAGTGGAATTGAGATTGTTGATGATGTTATAATGAGAAATGAATTCAAGGATAAAGAGAAAAATATCTTCTCGGATTAATGGAGATCAAAGTATCAATTGTGTAAGATAAAAATTGGTGAATTGTTGGAGATAAATATGTGGACAAAATGGGATGAATTTAATGATACCAACCTAAGTATATGCAGCAGTAATTATGTTTACTACTTTATTGAGTTTTGGTAATTAGAATGTTATGACCTTGTAAGAACGATAGAAATTGGTCTTCTCGAAGTATTAAGAATTACTGATAATGTGATGATGATAATAGATAAATGATAAAGATTGCATGAACATTATAGATGATAGTAGCAATACATCTTCTTTCAGAGAAAATTTCATTGAATTAGATTAAGCAAATTAGATAGTTTATATTAAGGATGATCAATGAAAGAACAAAGCAGAAATGAATATGTAATGAATCAAAAGTGAATATTGGAGTCATATCCTTAGTGGAAACTCAAGCATAGGAGGTAGAGTATGCTACTGAGAATGTATGTATTTTGTTTGATATAAAGTATCCAACTACGTGAGTGGATTTTTGGTAACACAGTTGCTAATGTGAGGAGAACTTAGATTCACATTATACTCTATGCAAGAATACACAGGGCATATACATTAGGTTTTGATGAATGTGTTAACCACACAGGAAGCTAAGTTTGCAAATAAATTGAAATGTGTGGAGAAACTAGTATGAATGAGCAAACATTAGAATAAGTCAATGTGAGATATGAGGAAGTCTAAAGAATAGAGAAGATCATTCGAGAAAGGAAATCAATTAGGAAATTGAAAATAACATGAGACAATGTTACCTCATTGAGGAATTAGCTATTTATGGAATTACGAGAACTAATCAATTACAAGAACTAATCAAGGGGCACATGGAGTTTGATAAAAAAAATTTTGAGTTAACAATTGCCCCAACATTACTATGGTATTAAAGATTAGAGCGATCCAAGCAAAATTTGATGATATATTAAAGGTATTCGAAAAGTTGAGAAGAATAGTTGAATAATTGAAGAAAAACATGTAAATCGTATGGGTAATGAAAGTAAAGAAAATTTTGAGGAATTATACTAATATTAATTATATCGTATGGATTTGGAGATTTTATAGTATACAATGACGTTGTATAAGAGATTTGAATAAAATCCAATATAGCATAATAAAGTGATTTCATATGTATGGAGATAACTAAAGTCCTATGAGTTGACTATTCGGTACATGATTTAAAGCTACTATAATAATGATTGCTTTTAAAGTTTGGAGACAGTATATGTATAGGAACATCTTGGATACATATATACATGTACAGATCATTAAAGTTTGAGGTAATTATTGAGTTGAGAGAATTGAATATGAGACTGATATAACTACTGAAAGACTATGATTGTACAAATGAGTATTTCCCAGTAAAGTTAGTGTTGTATCTAATGTATTAAGCAGAAATCCTAATAATAGTGAAGCACGAATTCAGATATCGAGGTTATCAGATCTAATGTAAAGAGGAGCATAGAATGTGGAGTTAAATTTTGGGCAAATCAGAGTGCTATTTGCTATGGAATTGAAGATCAGTTTCACATGAAAGGATTAACCAAGCCCAAATTAAGGATTCAGAAATTGTGAATCTTACTAAGAAATCGAAAGTGTATACAAATTTTGAGTTCAAATAGGGAAAATGATACTTTGTGATTGAAATAAGAAGTATGTGTAATCGATAAAGGGGATAGAGCAAAGAGATTGTTAGAAAAGTACAAATGGTAATGTAAGTTATACATCCTAGTAGGAGTACGCCAAAACAATATCTAACGACTAAGAATGTATAATCAAGTGACTGAATGTTTGATTTCGCCGACGGTCTTAACTGTCAGAGATATGCTTAAGGCTTATAGTTTGGAGTTTATAGGAACACGAGATCAATGTATAGTTCTATTTGATACATAGTGATTTCATTATAATACTGTATGAGGAGTGAGACGACAGAAAGAGTCGTTCACTCTTGTATTGTGATGATTAAGGCCTAAAAATGGTTGAAGGCTAGAATAAATTAGAGTTGTTACTGATAAGTGAAATTGATCAGTATTAGAAATTAAGTGGTCAAGAAAGATAAATGAGTTAGGTGGATCAACACCAAGGGTATGGAATATAGTAAGATAGACATAAGAGTTAAGTGTACCGACACTACATTGATGTGAATTATTAAGTGAAAGATAAATTCTCTCTAAGAGTATCACCATGCCAAGGTATAATCAGGTTAGGGAAAAATGGATTAGCTAAGCCTGAAATGAATTGGTCTGTACAAAATGATTATGAGAAGTGCTACTAATGAAAGATGTCTTAGATTCATCATGTGGTATATGTGAGTATGTTAAGAAATATTGATATGATATGATATTGGTATTATCGACACAGGAAGTGAAAATTTATGAGTAATCTAAAATATATTGAGGAAATAGTTAAGATAGTGTGGTATCTGAATAAGTTATGGAAGGATTGATCAAATTCGTTAACTAGGGTCATTTGAAAGAAATTATTTGAGTGATAAACTTAAATATAAAATGGAGGAGCAGAAGAGGAAGTATACCCCTACCCCTAGATCAGTCAGATAAGAATTTTGAGGACAAAATTTTTTTAAGAGGGGGAGAAATGTTAGCCTCCGGATTTTTTTTCTCTAGTTAAGCATGATTTAAAAGAAATTTGAGGTTTTGATAGATTAAATTTTTGGAGTTAATTATTATGTCAAGGTTAGTAAGATTTTATTGCATGGATTAATGGAATTAAAGTGTTAAGGTTATAAGAATGTTTAAGGGTATTTTTGGCAAGACATTTAAAGATAAAAGATACAAGGCATATGAGGAAGGGAAAAATGGGCCTTTTGCACTCATTAAGGGTAGAAATGGAAGAAGAAATGTTGTCTTGCTCTTCTAAGAGGAAGAAAAACGAAATTAGAAGGAGAGAAAGAAGAGAATACCAAAAATAAGAAAGAGAGGAAGAGAGTTTTGGTGATTTGAGAGAAAAGAAGAGAAAACAAGCTAGGGTTTTTAATTTTCTTAGCCTTCAAAAGAGAATTTGAAGTTGTTCAAGAAGGAAAAAAGATAGAGGAAGAGAAGAGCTTCCATTTGAGCTAAATATCTCTTCATTTGGTGAAGAATCAAGGTAAGATCATTTTGAATCTTTTGGATTTTTGGAAGGGTTTTAGTTCATGGGGTTTAGACAATGCATGGGTTTAAGTATTCTAAAACCAAATTTAGTAATTATGTTTTGTGGGATTTTCAATTGAAAACCCTATTGAGTGGGATTTTTATTAGTGTATAAGGGGATTAAGAAATGCAAGAGGAGCAACAGAAGAGGTATTTTGAGCAAGTTTTTAAGCAAGAAAATCAAGGTGGGTTACATGTTTATAATAAAGTTATGAGCCACTAATGTTTTCTTTTGAATCAAGAGAATTAAATGATTTCAATTGTTTTATAAATATTGCATGATTTCTATTTGAATGATTTGAGAAATCTTTATATGTTTGGTATATGAATTTTGTTGAGGAATTTCGAAATGAAGAAGGAAATGCTTTGAAACATTTATATTATACCTTGAAAACTGTCATGGCATTTTGTATAAATGAAAAGAACATGAAAGTATGAGCATACGATAAAATGAATTGAGCATGAATATATGTTTTGGTTGGGTAAGAGAGGAACCCATTTCGTTAGTCACGTGCACGTTGACCTATAACCTTCTCCCAGCTGTCCGCTTGAGGCCACGAGATCCTGATAATTCAGACTCTTTTTATTCATGATGTAAACTTTGGTTTCTTCGTTTCATTCCACAAAACTCTCGAGCTATTTGTTTGTGCATTGCATCTTTGAATTATCAAGTTTGTTGCATAATTTGAGTGTTTTGTAGTGATGGTTAAATGTATATGCTACATTGATGTGATGATATTTTAACTATAAGTTTTGGAGTTAAAATTGTGAATTTGATTGAGAATTTGAGAACAAAGCATTTATGAATTCATTATGGCTTTTATAAGACAAAGGCACATTTCATCAATTTTACTTATTCTCTGTTATAAACTTATTACCCACGAGCTTTCAAGTTCACCCCCTTTTCGTCCCATCTTCAGGTGATAGCTAAGGGGTCGTTTGGTTCCACTTTTATTTTTTTGTTGTTGTTTTCAGTTTCTGTTTTTTCCTAAAAAAACAAAAACCTGTTTAGTTGAAATTTCTAATAAAAAACTGAAAACAAAAATATGTTTGATTTTATTATCATGTTTCTATTTTTTAATATATATCAAATTTAATGTTTA